>OY986971.1:6457089-6478480 GCA_963920575.1 Narthecium ossifragum | reverse complement strand
TAGCAGCTCCAGGATGAGATGGTGACCCTCTTCTTTGATGATTCCGAGAGGCTTGTGGGATATGAAAAGCTCCAGCTGAAAGCTTGTACCAAATGTATCTACAATTGATGGATGATGGCTTTTATTCCGTATGGTTGTATAAGAGGTTCTTCTACTAAAGATTATGCAACATAGATTGTATTAGTGGTTATATGATCTAGTTTTGTACGAGACTAAAGTTATGTGCCTTTAGTAATACTTTTGATTGTACAATTTAATGTTGAATGAAATGAAAGTGTTCAGTTGTGTTAAATTGATGTATTCTTCTGAATGTTGAATGATCAAGTTTTGCAACTTGTATTCAATTAATGCATTCAATTGAAATTGTTCTCAATTGCTCTCAGTTGTACAATTATTGTTCTCAGCATATATAAGCAGATGAACTCTTACAGAAAATAAGGAATTGTATACTATAGGAACATAGGATGTATCCCCACTTGGATTTAATTCAGGTCAAGTTCAAGTACATTGAGATCAATCTTTTACAGAAAATACAAATCCTGCCAATCTATCAGTTAAAATCCTACAAACTATGTAAGAAGAACATTGCACAGAGCATGCAGCCAGAAAGACATCTTGGAACCAATTTCCTATTGTAAAAAAATGGAAACTGTAGCAGTCCAATTGATAAGCTTAATTAACATTACAATATAACTAAAACAATGATCCCTATGATCATACAATAGTATAAACTGGTATTAATCCAACCAAGCTGCTAGACTACTACAAAGCAGAGGAGCTTGTGATCTTCTTATACTTGAACTCTTGAAGGATTGGATACTGCTGTTGCTGCAGGATTAATCAACCAAAAGGGTTGGAAATGCAGCCTACTGCGCTCATTAGCATAAAAAATCAATTGGGTGGGGATGGTCCTATCTTCCAAGTCGAAAACATGCAGGCAATTCTTCCTATTGTTGACGAAGTAGATGCGGTCTCCTTTGATTCTCATGGCTTCTCCGAAACACGAAGCTGAAAATTTGTGGTTGCTCAACAAGAAAACCCAGCCACCAACAACGCGATGACGAAGAAGGGAGGCCGGGGCATGGCGGTGCGAGGGAGGTCGTGGCGAGGCCGAGGGTGGACGGGGTGAGGGAGGCCGAGCAAGGTCGACGGAGGCCGTGGTGAGGTCGACGGAGGCCAGGGCGAGGGAGGCCGGGGTGTGGCGGTGCAAGGGAGGTCGTGGTGAGGTCGAGGGAGGCCGTGGCGAGGTGAGGGAGGCCGGGACAGGCGAGGTCGAGGGAGGCCGGCGCAGGGTGAGGTCGAGGGAGGCTGTGGCGAGGTCGAGGGAGGTCGTGGCGAGGTCCGAGGGAGGCCGTGGCGAGTTCCGAGGGTGGACGGGGTGAGGGAGGCCGAGCAAGGTCGACGGAGGCCGTGGTGAGGTCGACGGAGGCCAGGGCGAGGGAGGCCGGGGTGTGGCGGTGCAAGGGAGGTCGTGGTGAGGTCGAGGGAGGCCGTGGCGAGGCGAGGGAGGCCGGGACGGGCGAGGTCGAGGGAGGCCGGCGCAGGGTGTGGTCGAGGGAGGCCGTGGCGAGGTCGAGGGAGGCCGTGGCGAGTTCGAGGGAGGCCGGGGCGAGGGAGGCCGGCGCAGGCGAGGTCAAGGGAGGCCGGGGTGAAGGGAGGCCAGGGCAAGGTCGTCGGCGGCGAGCGGGCGGCGAAGCCTAGGGCATGGGTGGCGAAGTCTAGGGCACGGGCGAGCTGGCGGCGAGGGAGCGAGTGAATGAGGGTAAGGATGGGCTCGGGGGAGGGTAAGGGGGGTTAAGTCCCTGGCTTGATCTGGACCGTCCGATCAGATCGGACGGTCCAGATTGGAGTTTGAGCTATAGGAGTTATCAAACCGGTTATATATATAAGATGGAGGAGGATTGGGGACCCGAATAAAGAGGGGGGACCCGAATAAAGAGGGGGGACCCGAATAAAGAGGGACCCGAATCACTACTCAAATATACCTGTGCCGGTGCACCAATGCAAGTCAAAAAAAATTGCTGAATAAAAATAGAGGCTCTATTCAGCGCTGAAGAAAGCCTGGGAAATCCATTTCCGGGGATTATCCAGTGTTGGATTACCCATCTTTTCTCTGAACCCGGGGAGGTCCACTTCCACAATTGCGCGGCGGCGATCCTCCTCCGACAGTGGTGGGCCAACAAGATTCCCTCTGTGACTCTGTCCCGTCCACTATACCACCCCACCACGTGTCTAACGTCCACGTGTCCAACACTATTGGGTGCAGGCCTCCGCCCCCCTCAGCCGCCGGGGGGCACGGCCGCCGGGAGAGGGGACCTTATGCGACTTGGCTTCCCCTCCATCGCTGGCTAGCCGCCACGTGTCCACTGCCACTCTCTACTTAAGCTCATGTAGTGCTCTGCTTCTCTCTCGTGCTTCTTTTCTTCTTCTTCTTCTTCGTCTTCATCACCATCATCATCTCAGTACTCTTTGGATCAATGGCGACGAGGTTGGCTGCTGCCATTGCATCGAGGGCTCCTGGTGTCCTATCTCCGATCTCGAGGCAGCTCCATGTGTGTATCTCTTCTTGCCATCCTAATCTTACTTGATTGATTGAGCTCCATCTAGCTGGTTTTTGTTCATATAGGCTCAATTCAGTTCTATGAAGCTTATAATGGCCATTTATTTCCTATGGTTTTAACTTTGCTATTTAATGCTGATGCAAAGTTCATCTTCCATACTGAAATTTGTCTAATGTTATTGTTCATTTTCTTGTCAAAATAGCATCCGCCGATGTAAATAATGCAGAGTTATGAGTTTTTGAGGTTTAGAATCGAATTATGCTTGCAATGTGCTTGTTTATATGACTAAAAAATTGTGTTCTTGCCAAAAAAAAAAAAAATCAAAATCAAAATCAAAATTTCATTCTGACTGATGCATATGTAAAATTTATACGTAAATCTCATCGTAATAATAGTCTTCATCTGAACGACGGCAAAAATTACATGCTCAAGTTTTTGCGTTGATCATAGTGATTATATAAGCTTCTTAATTGTCTGAGACTTGGTAAAAATGTATGATCCTTTCTTTAATCAACGCAGGCCTCTCCTGGAAGCAAGAAGATTGTTGGGGTGTTCTACAAGGCAAATGAGTATGCGTCGATGAATCCAGACTTTGTAGGGTGTGCAGAGGCGGGCTTGGGCATTCGCGATTGGTTGGAATCGCAAGGCCACCAGTACATTGTCACTGATGATAAAGAAGGCCCCAATTGCGGTTCGTATTTGTAACTATATTGAGCTCAGAGTTTAATTTGTTATGGTTTTGTTGGTTAATCACTTCGCTTTCCCTGGCTGTTCATTCAGCTGCCATGTCATGTCACACGGTCTGCTAGTTAATTTGCAAGGTTTAATTTAACTGCTCCTTTTAGGCTTTAGCCTAATTTTATCATGTTGTACTAAACTCTGATACTTGTTCTTGACTGGCTGGCTCCCAATCTGGTCTCATCTCTCTCTCTCTCCCTCTCTCTCTCTCTCCCTCTCTCTCTCTCTCTCTATGAGCTTATAATTTCTCTCCCTTTTTTTCACTAGTTTCATAGCCTTTATGTAACATACTCTAGAAGAATAGTTCCGCTCTATTCCATGTAATTATGCAAGAAGAACTTAAGTTTATAAGGATAGGGAAAATGATGGCATGTGTCTATTTTCCAAATTTTCTATCTGCAGATTAAGATCTCCTGCAAATTTACTAAAACATTTGGTGGTCTAAGCAGAGCTCGAGAAACATATAGCTGATATGGATGTGTTGATTACTACACCCTTCCATCCGGCTTATGTGACGGCGGAGAGGATCAACAAGGCCAAGAACTTGCAACTCCTCCTCACTGCTGGAATCGGATCTGACCACATCGATCTGAAATCAGCAGCTGATGCAGGACTGACTGTCGCTGAAATCACAGGGAGCAATACCGTCTCAGTTGCAGAAGATGAGCTCATGAGAATTCTCATTCTTGTTCGAAACTTTGTACCCGGTTATCGTCAAGTTATTAACGGGGAGTGGAAAGTCGCAGCTATTGCCTACAGGGCTTATGATCTTGAAGGTAAGACTGTTGGGACTGTCGGAGCTGGTCGTATCGGAAAGCTTTTGCTCCAGCGTCTAAAGCCCTTTAATTGCAACCTCCTTTACCATGATCGGCTCAAGATGGAGCCTGAGATGGAGGAGCAAACTGGAGCAAAGTTCGAGGAAGATCTTGATGCTATGCTTCCTAAGTGTGACATTGTGGTTATGAACATGCCTCTTACTGAGAAGACTAGGTTTGCTCTTCACCCTTCTACTGTATCATCAAAGTGCTTAAATCCAATTATTATGATCCAGCAAGGAACACTTCTTTTACTTCTGGACAATATCCGATCGATATAAACAAGGCTTTCTACTAATAATTACAGCTTTCACATATCCGCTTGTTCAAAGATTATGATATTCATAGAGTGATTATCATTGTTAAAATGTATAATTAGTGTAGTGTACATGAAACAAGGAATATTGCTAGAGCATAGTTAGTTATATAAGAACCAAAGACATGACTATAAGTTTGGGCATTTCTGGTTCTGATACATCTCATTTTGCGGAAATGTTGTGCATCAGGGGAATGTTTGACAAAGCGAGGATTGCAAAGTTGAAGAAAGGTGTGCTGATTGTGAACAATGCCAGGGGAGCTATCATGGATGCTCAAGCTGTTGCTGATGCTTGCTCCAGTGGACATATTGCAGGTGCCAAACTTGACTAGTTAATCAGCAAGTCACCCTTTAGTCTGAGAATTTGAACAAGGAAGGGTGTAATTGTCTAATGTTGCAGGTTTGTACTTTCTTGCTTTCAGTTATATGATTGATGTTTTATAATTTCGCAGGTTACAGTGGCGATGTCTGGTTTCCACAGCCAGCTCCAAAGGATCATCCATGGCGATACATGCCCAATCATGCGATGACTCCTCATATATGCGGCACGACTATCGATGGCCAAGTAATCCAATATCTTCTTGTTCCTTCTCATTAAATTCTCTTCTTTGCCATTTCTGAGTGCATAATCTGATTACTGCAATGGAAATGAAATGTTACAGCTGAGATATGCTGCTGGAGTCAAAGACATGCTGGACAGGTACTTCAAAGGGGAGGAGTTTCCTGCACAAAATTACATTGTGAAGGAAGGCAAACTGGCAAGTCAGTACCTCTAAGATGATCGAGGGTATCAACGAGCGATAGCTGTTCTGCTTCAAAATAGGCTTTCTAGTCGAATCTATAAATGGAATATAACTGCGAATAAATTTGTGCCTGAGCTCGTTATGTATTATTAAGTACTGTTGTAGTTGAATCAAGGTCTTGGCTGGTATTTTGCAAATCAAATTCCGCCGTTATTATCAATGAAGTGAGCAAATGTTTTTGAACCTTTCTGTTGAAGGTGAGCACTTTACTCGAGGGTTTTTTCTGTTTTAAAACAGATAAGCCCGAAGGCTACAGGATTACAAGCCAGAAACTACCAACTAACTATTGAACTCATTATCCAGGTCTTGGCCGGCCAAAACAATGGCCAAACGCCTAGCATCTCTAGCTAGCTACTTGATCCGCTCGCGTGTTCAACTCGCGAGGGATGTAAACAATCGAAAAATCAGTAAATGACCCTATACACCACCATCTATTATGAACAATTGATGCACATTCAACCCAGACATCTCCACTCTGAACAATCTTTACTGTAATCAAGGAATCACTTTCAACCACCAACCTTCCGATGCCCTTATCAACAACAGTCCACAAGGCAAACTGCAATGCCTTCAATTCCACTTCAAGAACAGAACTAACTTCAACAACCTTGGACTGGGACCACAAAACAGCACCGTTATCATCGATACAAACCATCCCCAACCCAGCCTGCCAAAAGATGCATCAACCTGGATTAGATCTCCCTTCCAGTCAAATTCACGTACAAAATGTTGTTTCCTGTGTGCCATACTATACTTCTTAATTTGCTACTTTATTGATCGAATAAGATGATCAAGATCTCTATTTTCTTTACCCACCACCACACTACATCTTGTACGGCACAAATTCCATAATGTGTATCCAATTGCAGACTTAAGTCAACGGAAGTGATCCGAGGAAGAAGATTTGCCAACATCTCAAAGCACACATCAAGATTTGCCAAGCATCTCAAAACACACATCAAGATTTGCCAAGCATCTCAAAGCACAAAGCACACATCAAGATTTGCCAAACATCTCAAAGCACACATGAAGATCTAAATCTGCAATTGCCATACTTGAGCCCTCTAGCACATTCCTCCAAACATATTGTGCGCAAGGGCACCGTGTCAAAACATGCTCCATAGATTCCTCTTCACCACCACACCTTGGACAGATATAATCACTTGACAGCCGAAGAGCCCAAAGTCTATCGAGCGTTGGTAGTTTCTCATGAACCAGGTGCCAAAGAAATTGCCTTACATGAGGTCCAGCCGGCGCTCCCCAAACTCGCTTGCACACGCTGGTTTCATCAGCAGTGACTTTTCCAACATTGTTAGTCGCCATCAAAAAGGAGTAATAAGAGGTTGTAGTGATTTCTCCTCGAGAACCCCACAACCACCGGAAACAATCGTCTTTCAGCAGCACTTCTGATGGCCAAAGATAACACCTGCTGTCTTATTGTGTCCCAGTGCTCAGTAAAAAATTCAGAAGAAATACCATCCAGACCTGGTGTCTTATTGTGCCCCATCCAATTCACCACTGATTCCACTTCCTCGGCTGTAACCGGCGTAATCAAGCTGGTACTTTCATCCTCTGTTTACATAGGAAAAATTGGAAGATCAAGATGACGACCGCGCTCGCGATCACTCTACAACTGTTGAAAGTGTGCAATGAAAGCACTTGCAATGTCCTCTTTAGAAGCCAACACATGTCTATCCTCTGCAATGATCTCTTCAATACGAGTTCTCATGCCTGCAGCCTTCAAACTTTGACCGAAAAATTTAGGGCTTGTTTGGATTGAGGATAAATATGTATAAATCTCATTTATGCATCCAAACACTTTATTCACAATCTTACATAACTACATTTAATACTTGCATAACTTTTACTTTATCCAACATACAAACTTATCCTATCCTTAATCCAAACGGGCCCTTAGTGTTTCTTTCCCCATCCGACACCCATTTTTTCCTCCTATGCTGGCCCGCATAGATCTCCTGCTGTCGATATATAGCCTCCAAATGATTCTCTAAGACCCGTTGTGTGTCTTCATTGAAATCTTCAAGGGATAATGGACCATGCTCTTCCTGCAAGTACAGGCTCTGTAAGTACAATTCCAAATTCTTCTGTGTGCTGAATAAATCAAAGGATCTAGATTTGCTCCACGACTTGACGATGTTGCATAGTTCCAGCAATCTGCCTTTGGAAACGAATTGGTTGGAACCTCTGTGACGACGCCAAGCATGAACAACTGCCTTTCGCAATATAGGAAGCTCAATCCAAAACTACTGCATACGAAATGGACTAGGGCTCTGAAGCTGAAGACGTTCCACCTTGAGATTAACCATTAATGCCCTATTATCCGAGCCATACTTCTTTAAATGATTCACCTGCGCATCTGGAAACCATATTTGCCACTAAGAGTTACACAATCCCCGATCCAAGCGTTCAAATAATTTAGCCACCCCACGCAGCCGCTTGTAACATGTGTTTTGAGGACCCCTGAACCCCATATCAACAAGCCAATCTCCTTCAATAAAGGCTAGAAAATCCTCCACCGCTCTTGTATAACGAAATGCAGCACCATCATGCTTCTCCGATGGGGCCGACAAGACATGCATTAAAATCTCCCACAACTGCATCCTGTCATAGAGGTTCCTTGGTGCATAGACAGTAGAAAAAAACCACCGACTCCATTCATTGGGTGTCACCAACCCATGAATAGCTTGATCCGTAAATTGTATAAATGACACTGCCAATCGAGGCCTTCCACATGACCAATGTAAGGAATCATGTCAAGATTCCATATAAATTGGTAAATTTTGTTAATTTAATATTTAAATTAGCTAGATTGGGTATATGGTTCATACAAGACTAATTCAAGCGATTTGGATCAAGTGGGATCAAATTGGCTCAGGTCACATCAAGTTTGATCAAGTAGATTCTAAGAATTAATCACTATCGTTGGAATGGAGGGAAGCGGGATCGGACGACTTGGATAATAACCTAGCCGCTACTTACATATATATAAAGGGCATGTTGCATAGAGAGAAGGGGCTCTCGGTTGCCACAGAAAAACAGAGAGAGAGGAGATATGGGCGAAAGGAAAAGAAGAGAGATGCTGTCGTGGAAAAGGTAGAGAGTAGACGAGAGAGCGGCTGAGGAACAGGGGCTTGAGAGAGAGTCATGCGGCAAAAGAACACAGAGAAGAGCAGAGAGAGAACTGCAGAAGAAAAGAGAGGATAAGAGGGAGAAAAGACAGAGAAGAGAGAGAAGAGAGAGAGAGGTATGGCTGTGCAGAAGAAAGAAGAAAAGAGAGAGAAGAGTGCGGTTCTGTGAAGAAAAAGATAGAGAGAAGAGTGCGGCTGTGAGGGAAAAGATAGAGAGAAGAGAGAGAAGAAGAGAGAGGTGGTTGTGAAGTGAGAGTGGGAGTGAAGGCAGATGAAAGGTATTCGTCAGACCGAGCAAGCCGATGAGTATAACTAGGTGGAGGTGATCAATCAATAAATGCAAAGTTGCGGGCCGAGATTCAAGGAGTCGAGCAAGTGTCAGGACGACGTCGTGTATCTGATGAGTCAGTACAGTGAGTCGTGTTAACTTGTGTAAACGGTACTTTTGCTTTTAGTGGATTGATTTCATCTGGTCCTGCATTGGACCCGTGGTTTTTTCCCGTGAGGGTTTTTTCACATTAAAAATCGTGTGTCTTCCTTCTTATGCATGATTAATTTATTTCATATATCTTCTTCCACGTATTTCGAGTAATCTGTGGGGTCTATTTTATTTCAATTGGTATCAGAGCAATACTTTCTAGAATTGCTAGACTTTAAGGCTAGAAGACAGAAAGTGATCCTAGCGACATATAACACCCATGAATTTACCCCGAGAATGAGGTTCTTCTGGTAGACCACTTTTATTTAATGGTTCCAATTATGCCTATTGGAAAGCCCGTATGATCATCTTTCTAAAATCACTTGATGATAAAGTTTGGATGTCTGTTGTGACAGGCTGGACTCACCCTACTATTACTATAGATGATGTGACTGGACCCAAACCTTTTACTATCTGGAAAAAGAAGAATTGGAAGAGAGTGGATGGAATAATAAAGCAATGAATGTTATTCATAGTGCTTTGACAATTGAAGAGTTTAGGAGAGTTTTCACCTGTACGGTTACTAGGGATGCCTGGCGCATACTTGAAGTTACCCATGAGGGTACCTCTTCGGTTAAAATTGTTAACCTTCAGCATCTTATTACTTCTTTTGAACTTTTGCGTATGGATGAACATGAATCTTTTGATCAATTTTATGCTAAGTTGAGTGATATTGTTAACTCTTGTCATAATCTTGGTGAACCTATGTCAAAATCCAAAATTGTTAGGAATATTTTGAGGTCTCTGCCTGAAAGATTTAGGTCGAAAGTTACTGCAATTGAGGAAAGTAGGGATATTGAGAATACTGATGTTGATGATCTTGTTGGTGCACTACAAACCTATGAGACTACCTTTGAGCGTCCTAAAATACAGAAAAATCTTGCTTTAAAGGTTAATGGGGATTCTGAGAGTTACTCTAGTGGTACTGAGGAAATGACTGTGTTAACCAAACGCCTTAAAAAGATTATGAGAAAGAAAAATATAAAAACCTTGGTGCTGAATAAAGGCAATGACAAAAGCGAGAGTTTGAAAAACTATATTGATAAGAAACCCGACAGGAAACCTCAAGCAAAGAAAGTGAGGTGTTATGAGTGTCATGGAATGGGGCATATTGCTAAGGATTGTCCTAGTAAACATGACACTACATACAAAGACAAGAAAAGTAAAGCTTTGAAAGTTACTTGAGATGACACTAATTCTTCTGACTCTAATGAGGATGAGTATGAGCATGATGATTTGAATAATTTTACTATTTTTTCTGTAATTATTAATAATGCTTATTATTCTATTGATAACATTGATTATGAGTCTGATGATGATTTAGCTGATAAAGATGTTGAGACTATTCATGCTCTATAGAAAAGTCAATAATGCTTACAATGACTTGGCTGACAGGTATGATGAGTTGAAGAAATCTAGATCTGAATTGAAAAGCATGATTACAGTTTCTGAAAAAAAACGAGTAGTTATTGAACGTGAGTTGACTAATGCTAAATCTGATAATGACTCTCTTCGTGTTGAACTTGGAAAATGTCAAAAAGATCTTCATGAGTCGGAAGTGGCAAAAACTGAACTTAGTTTCATGTTTAGTCTCTTGAAGAAAAATGCAATGCTACTGATCGATCGGTTGAGAAGATGAATGCGGGTTCTCAAAAGCTTGATGAAATCTCGAAAGCTCAAAGGATGACCACTGAAAAATTTGGTCTTGGTCATCTTCCAACACTCAAGGTATTATCAAGTTTATTCCTGCCACTATTCCTCAAGCTGATGCAGGTAAAATTTCAAAATCCCGTTCTTCTACATGTCACTATTGTGGTAAATTTGGACACATTAGGCCATTTTGCTATAGATTGTATGGATATCATGCAAGTAATAGGCCTCAATTTACCAGATATTACACCACTGTTGCACTACAAAGACAATATGCCCATGTTAAACCAAATACTAAGGCCATATGGGTTAGAAAATCTGATTTGTTTACCAAACCTCTAGATGTCCACATATTTGAAGATCTTAGAACAACTTTAGGGGTTTGTACTTATGGGTAATTCTATTTGACTCTCATGTAGACTAGGAGGTTTTCATGGTTATCTTTTACTAGTCTCTGCTGTTTTTCTTTAGTTGTGTGTGTGTGTGTGTGTTTATTTTGCTTCCTGCTTTGTGTTGAGTGTGTAGTTTGCTGTTCAAATTTAAAAAAAAAAAAAAAATTGGGTCATTGTTGCAAATGGATAATAAACATACCTTATGACTGAACACTTTATTTCATTTGTAATTATACTTTTGTGCATTTTCTTGAAGGACATGTGACGTTACTTGGATTTTGATACTTATTTTGCTCGACATTCAGTTCATGCTTTTTCTTTAGTGCACAGCTTCTGTATGTGGTGCCTTGTTTACAACCTTGAACATGAAAAACGGGTTACCCTCCTTGTATCATTTTATATCGTCCATCCTATTATGTTCACATTTTATGGAGACTAAAACTTTTAGGGGCTATAATCTCAGGACAAACTCCTGTTGCTATGTGCTATGGCTAACCCTATGTGTATGTGGAAAAGACTGCCAGGAAATGAGAGCGAAGCTTCCCAATGTGTGAATGTGCAATGTTCACTTCACTTGTTATTAAAAAAGAAAAGAAAAGAAAAGGGAGAAGGCTGCCTCCCCATGAGTGAAGCCGTCACAATGCTATTAGGGCATTTTTCACTAACCATGAAGGGGCCCGTCCTGAGTTTAGAGGCCTTATTAGTCGAGGTCTCCATAATCTACGTACAATCCCCTGGTCGATAACCCAAGTTTTTATTTTTCAAGTAGGTGTGGACATTGCATTATGTATTTGAAAGTCACACACACACACTCATGTCTGGTTGTCCACTATATGTCTCAGTTTATTGAGTATTTTGTCCTATGCCTGTTCAGTCTTGTGCATACTATGTCTATGTAATGATTGACAAGTTGATCAATTTTTGGTTAAGGTGGTGTTTATTTAGTTCTGCATAGATTACTCGTTGCTCAAGAGTTTGCTTGAGCTAAATCAGTTTTTATCCGACTAATGTTCTATGTTTGGGTTCTTGTGGTTTTCAGGTTGCTATTGCTAAAAAGTATTATCAGATTTAGTTTTTCATATGTGGACATGGGAGGTGCAGTTTGTTTTGGTTCACAGCATCTTTCTCATAGGCATATTTGATGCTATATTCGGTCACAAATCTGATTTGATATTCATCAATTACTCATTCTATATTGATGCCTTCATTTCATATATGTTGTCTTCTGCTGAACATGATCAATATGTTGCCTTGTGTTTTTGAGACACCAAGGGGGAGTTTTCTAGTGCTCCTTTGGTCAATCTGTGACAAAAAGGGGGAGTGGCATATCGTGGTATATCGTATGCATGAATGGTATATTGCATGAAATGTCGGATATATGTTGCTGAATATGTTGTTGATTTGAGGGGAGCTATATATATATTAGACTTGAGGGGGAGCTGAATATATATATTATGCTTAATGGATTCTATTTTCACAATGCATTTCACGGGTATTCTTGTGTGCTGCATGTGTAGGTGACATGTTCATATTAGTTCTTGTATTGAACCATATTAGGGTGTTTTGTATCTAGTTTTATAGTTTTGTCACAAAATTGCCAAAGGGGGAGATTGTAAGGAATCATATTAAGATTCCATATAAATTGGCAAATTTTGTTGATTCAATATTTAAATTAGCTAAATTGGGTATATGGTTCATACAAGACTAATTCAAGCGATTTGGATCAAGTGGGATCAAATTGGCTCACGTCACATCAAGTTTGATCAAGTAAATTCCAAGAATTAATCACTATCGTTGGATTGGAGGGAAGCGGAATCGGCCGGCTTGAATAATAACCTAGCCACTACTTACATATATATAAAGGGCATGTTGCGTAGAGAGAAGGGGCTCTCGGTTGCCACAGAAAAACAGAGAGAGGAGATCTGGGCGAAAGGAAAAGAAGAGAGATGCTGTCGTGGAAAAGGTAGAGAGTAGACGAGAGAGCGGCTGAGGAACAGGGGCTTGAGAGAGAGTCATGCGGCAAAAGAACACATAGAAGAGCAGAGAGAGAACTGCAGAAGAAAAGGGAGGATGTGAGGGAGAGAAGAGAGAGAAGAGAGAGAAAAGGAGAGAGAGATACGGCTGTGCAGAAGAAAGAAGAAAAGAGAGAGGCTGTGAGGGAGACAAGAGGGACAAGAGTGCGGTTGTGTGGTGAAAAAGATAGAGAGAAGAGAGAAGAGTGCGGCTGTGAGGGAAAAGATAGAGAGAAGAGAGAGAAGAAGAGAGAGGTGGTTGTGAGGTGAGAGTGGGCGATGGTCAACGAATGGGTGATGGTCAACGAATGGGCGATATCCCTTATCAGAATAACTATCGACCATATGAAGAAACCCCTTAACTTAGCTTTGTTATACCTAGAGTAGTTGTATTTGATAACTTGTTAGTTGATTTCAGGTTTAATCATGCTTTGAGAAGAAATGCAGGAAATTCGGCTAAAATGACTAAATAAACTGTTTCATCGACCGTCAGTTATATATTCGTCAAATATTTTACAAAGGTTAAAATATTATGAAACTGTGAGATATTGTAGAATACTCAAAGATCTACAACTTTCATGTTGGACACTTGGCGCGATTCCAGCCAGATTAATACCATGTTTGAAGACTATGAAGATAAACAGATGCTGGGAAACTGGTCCGTCGACGTCCAGAAGAATATTCGTCAAATATTTCACATAAGTCTGAATATTATAAAATCTTCGGAATCTGATAGAAGACTTCCCAAACTACAATGTTTGTGTTGAACACGGTTTCCAATGCCGGCTTGATTGGACTCAGTTGCGCTCGGAATAGACTGTCAAGATTATTTCAGGAAATCCGAGTTGCACTAGAGGTCCAACTTAACCCAAAACCCTAATTCCGGGAGTTAGCTTATAAAAAGGGCTTTTGCTGGCCAAAAATTAGGGCCCCCATAGAGAGAGAACAGAAGATTAAGGGCCTGTTTGGTTTAAGCCTTTTCCGTTTTCATTTTCTTGAAAATAGAAAACGCGGTTGAAATCGTGTTTGGTTTAAAGGTTTAGAAATCGTTTTTGAGAAAATAAAAACAGTATTTTCTAGAAAACGTGAAAACATTAAAACGACGTTTTCACCCTTTTTTGGATTGATTTCGTCTGGTCCTGCATTGGACCCGTGGCTTTTTCCCGTGAGGGTTTTTTCACATTAAAAATCGTGTGTCTTCCTTCTTATGCATGATTAATTTATTCAATATATCTTCTTCCACGTATTTCGGATAATCTGGGTGGAGGTGATCAATCAAGAAAAACAGAGTTGAGGACCATGATTCAAGGAGTCAAGGAAGTGCGAGGACGACGTCGTGTATCTGAGGAGTCAGTACAGTGAGTCGTGTTAACTTGTGTAAACGGTACTTTTGCTTTTAGTGGATTGATTTCGCCTGGTCCTGCATTGGACCCGTGGTTTTTTCCCGTGAAGGTTTTTCCACATTAAAATTTGTGTCTTCCTTCTTATGCATGATTAATTTATTTCATATATATTCTTTCACGTATTTCGAGTAATCTGTGGGGTCTATTTTATTTCAACCAAGATTCCCCCCTTTGCGACCTCTTGACTGCAACAAAAAAGCTTGCCAATCCGGCCCTACCTTCTCTTGAATGAAAGAAAGATGCTCCTCTCTCACCACCACTTCCAAGAAAACCAACATATCCGGTTGTCTATCGAAACAAATCCTCCTCCACGACCGAACTACTTTCACGAGCCCAATCTCGTGGCAATTCCAGACTACAAATTCGAGACAATGCACAAGGTTTAGCCCACAAAGGGCTAACATACCTCATCCTCTTAGCTTTAGCAGATCCAACACACTCTTTGTCTGCTTCAACCATACAAAGATCTTTATCTTGAGGGCCAACCAACGAAGTGGCCGCCCAGTCTGCAGGAAAACCAGGCGAAATAGCCTCCTCACAATCCTCTTCCATTAGTTGTGACACCTTATCAAACACCTTGGGCGCATGTGGTGATGTTTCTTGCAACAGAGCACTCATAAGCACATGACGCCCAAACTCGTGCTTCTCCTCTATGGTTGCCTGACTGAATGGATGATGGCCCGAGTCCACCAATTGATCTCCAGGATCATGCCCCAAATCCTCAAACCCAACTTCATAGCTTATTGTCGACCTATTACCTTGTGGAATGACCAATGGGCATGGTCTATGAGAAGGCCCATGTTGTTTAATGTACCAGGTCGTATCTTGAAGAGATAGAGTGGACAAATCTTCCACCGGAGTATGTAAATAGCCCTCATGCCGCAAATTGATCCGAGTCATCGCTCTATGCCCATTACCCCTATAACCACCATTACTCGCACATGATACAACCTCCCCTTATTCATGAACCTTCCCAGCCACGTGCACATTTTCAGCCTGTGTAATGTTGCCCTTACCAACCTGTACAACGACGTCAACATTCAAAGCATCCCGAGATGAATCTGTCACGCCCCATTGCTAGCATGTATAGCTGCCTCTCCTCTCTCAGGATCACGACGCTTGGCATCCCCGCTCACAGAATCACGTTGCGTGGTGTCCCCATGCTTAACCCACACGTGCGTTTATCAAGCCGTATACTTTCCAGTTTCCATGTGCGGCGTGTTACCCCCAGGGGCGGATTCAGGATTTAAAGTCCGTCCGGACTAAAACTATCCTAATGGCTTGTTTGATGGAAACTATACTAATAACAAGCTCATATTTTAATGTAATATCTTTAATGGATTTCAAAAAGCCTACTCCTATGTTTCAGTTACTGTTACTCTAAACAAAAACAAGAGACTATATCTAAACAGTAAATGCTTAAGTAGTGTTCTCAATATTCAAAGCACATTCTTTTCTGAACAGTAAAATAATTCATAAAATAATTCTGAAAACAAAAATTTGCAAGTGGGGTCTAATTTCTCAATTATGCAACTACTAACCTTTCAGGGTCATTTTTTTTAGCTTGTATATTGTAGAAAATTGCTTTTAAGAGAGACAAAATAACAAAATTAAGGGGCTATCAGGAGCCACGATATTAACTTGAAGCCTTGAATCCATGGGTGTCCTGCAAGAATCAAATACTTATTTATGTCAAATAAATCAATATTTGATAAACGACAAATCTCTATTTTACTTTTCAGGATCCATTTTAATCATCTAGTAAGAATAATTGTGAAATTTTAAAAACTAACTAGTTTTATGAAATAAATCAAGGTGGCAAACATGGTTCCAATCATATGCCTAGCAAAAATTTTGATAAACGAGTAAACAAATGTGAATAAATTAACATGCGTAAACTCACATTATCGAAGTTGTGCCCAACGATTCTTTTGAGCATAGAATTCATCAATTATCTCATCTGTGTCAATATCTTGAGCAAGCTCTCTCTCGATGTAAATAGTCATAGAATCTCTCAAAAAATCATCGTCTATTTTATTGCGAATAACAGTCTTAACTAGCTTCATAGCTGAAAATGCTCGCTCTGTAGTTGTTGTGGAGACGGGTAGAGTTAACAAAAGCCGAATTAACCTATCAATTATATTGTAATGTTGTGACTTGTTTGTCTCAACTAGTTGTTGACATAATTTGGAAATGGTGGATAAATTCTGAAACTTTGCATGATAAAACACATCGAACTTATAATGTTCAAGCTGGCATCTCAAATGGTACATGTCTTGTCCAGTAAAATCAGCAGGGCAAAATTTCTCCACTAAACTACAAATTTGATCAATGTTGAACAATTTGAAGTTGTCCTTTGGTTCCAAAGCAGAGCTTAACCTTAGAAGTTCAACTGCATTGTCATTGAATCTAGTGTTCAATTCTTCCAACTGAAAATCAATTACAACATTAAATATATCATAATGATAATGATGCTGAACTCATATAGGATCTTTTTGTTGGCAAGAACGACTGACTTGTTTATAACAAGCACTCATATAAGGTACATCAATGTCATAATTCCCACAAACTGATATAACAAGTTGAAGGATAACATCGAAGCCATCATCTCTCAACTCTTGAAGCAATGCTTTTGTAGTAGAGACTAGATTCATTGCATTTAAGAAAAGGAGATGAGATAAAGAGAAATAAAAATTAAGGATTGATATATAATACCTCACCCGGCATCACCCAAATCAATGATTTCCCCCAATACCTCAGCCGCCAGATCTCGGAGGACATGCTTAGGGCATGTGTCCTTGATGCAGCATGCAGCTGGAAGGAGTATGTTGTTTTACTGGAGTCCGTCTACTTTAGCAGTCGTTAGTCCAGACATACGTACGATTCGTGGCATAGCACGGCAGTTCGCGCCATTCTTTTGATGGCTCAACAGAGGTTGTTGAGGCATCACCCACCATTCCAGACGTCATCAGACAGTCTTCAGAGAGCTTAGCACAGATCAGATAGAGATTCATGACGACATCAGCATACAGTTGATTGTGCTCTAGAGACCGAGTAGCAGTTTCAGAGTTGCGCGAGGACATCATTGGTGATGCTCACTTTTTCCTTGGTGATGTTCATCCCAGAGGCATGAGTGAATATCATGGACCTCGTCATCAACTTAGTTGGCATCGGTGCAGAGGTCAGAAATAGAGTTTTTCCTTGTTACCTCCCCAGTCAGGAGGCGAAAATGAAATCCCGATAGACAACATCGTTGTTACAGTCCTCTTCCAATGCCAGGGTGGATGTCGTAGCATGACAGACTTCATCCTTTGATCCAGATATCGTCACCCAATTTTCTGAAAGTCAGCGCAGATCAGGTCAGAGTTGACAGAAGACTTTGTGCAAATCAGAAGCGACAACTGTTGGAGACACAGTTGGCGACAGATTGTCATTTCAGATGATACGACACATAGATCCATTCAGTGTTAGCAGCAGAGGTGACGAGAAGGCGTCATTCAGTTACGTCGTGCGTCATCAGACGTGATGATTCGAGCTTGGGCCAGATACATTACACAAGAGGACAGTCAGTTCAGATGATTGGTAGAAGAGACCAGTTTAGAGAGACAGAACAGTTCAGGCAGTTTTAGTCCTCTGGAGGTGCATAGGTGTTGTAGGGGTAACTTGGGAGCGCTGGAGGCGCATGTGCAGTTTGTCCCAGGTGTTCCTCAGTCTTGTGTGGTTGCTCGGATTACGAGCTTGCTAACCTTTCTTGTCTTGTGCAGGTGTGCTTGTTTTTTTGTTATGTTGTTTTCGGCCCTACCCTTATCAAATTTCGAGGACGAAATTCCTTTAAGGGTGATAGGTTGTGAGGACCCGTACCTCCAACCCGGTCCGACCGCGTCCGTCGAGGGTCTGGTCTGTTGGTTTTGGGCTTGGTTGGCCTTGCTTCGCGATCTCCGCTGATCGTTGCAGCTCCATGGGTAATTTGGTAAATTACTCTTGCGGAGTTGGTTCCACACACGCGTAGCGCACACACTGCCTTATGGTGATATATGTGTTTGATTAGACCAGTAAGAGTACCCAGATCGGAGGATCTGAGTTAGATCATAAGGATCGAGATCTGAGCGGCTAGGATCAAATCCGGTTGAACGGACGGTCATGATCTAATTTTAAACTATTAGTATGTAAACCCTTAAATCCCTTTCTCTTCTCTTGTTAGGGATCAGCCGCGATCCACTTCGAGAGAGAGAGAGAGAGAGAGATCCACCCGCGACCCAGCCGATCGAGATGGAGAGAGAGAGTCCGGCGGCCGGAGAGGAGTTGGGCAACGGCGACGGCGGCTGGTGGGGAGCTTGGCGATGGTGATGGCGACCGCGGCTGGAGAGGAGCTAGCCAACGGCGACTCCGACCACGGACGGAGGAGAGAGGCTGGCGTACCGGCGGTGATCGTGGCCGAGGAAGAGGAAGAACCGCGGATCTAGAGGTAGGGTTCTAGCCTAAACTTGGTTTAGACCCTACTAGCATAGATTAGGCCATAGGATTGCATCGGAGTTAGATTTGTTGTGCTTGCCCTGTTTTCCGGCGACATTTGCTCTGTTTTTGTCCCCTATTCTTCGTCTCCTCTTTACTGCCATTGTTTGAATCGTTGGGTTTCACTGGTTTTGTGGATGATTGTTTCTTCTTTGTCGTGCTGCCGTGGTTGAGATTCTATGAGTGTTCTTCTCTCTCCTGTACTGCCCGGCGAGATGCATTTTGGTCTAGGAGCTGGTGATGCTCTCCATTCTCTATTGTTGCTGAGGTTTGATCTTTGGATTTCTCTTGGACGTTTCTCCCTGTTCTTGGGCCAGAGGCTCGGGGAACTGCTTGAGAGCTTTTCTTCGACTCCCTCCTCACCTGCTATTGGTTTTCCTTTGGATCAAGTGGTTATAGCTGGGATCTTTCTTGGATTGTTGCGACTGAGTTTTGGATTTCCTTTGGGATTGTTATACCTTACGGATTACTCTGTTTCCCTCCTGCTATCATGGATTTCTATGCCATGCCATGCCATTCGTTCTTGCTAGTTTTGGTTTGAATTCTTTAGCCCTTGCTGGTATGCCCTGTATTCCCTATCTATGTTAGACTATACTCTGGTGTTCCACTTCTCCTCTCGTGGTCAATGTGCAGATCTGTTGGCTTGTTGAGTTGTGTTGCGTTTGTCCCTTGTTTGGATCGATCGATAGCCTGGCTACTTTGTCCTGTTCGAGACCTTTGGTTGGGATTCGTTCCCTTCCCTCGATGCTGCAATAGTTGGCTTGTGGCATTTGCTTTGGGTTTCAATCTCAAGTATAAGTGTTTGATTCAGACTTTCTTCTATACATGGCCCTTGTTCCGGGATGTGCCTTTGGAGTTGATCATTTAATCCCATTTAGTTCTAGCTCACCATTTTATCCGGCAAGTGTTTGGTGAAATGCCACAGAGAGTCTTGCAATTCCCCCTTCATCTCCTGCCATGTTCCCTCTTGCTACCATGACTTGATAGGCTTTACTCTCTTAAGATCTTGGCATCTTAGGGTCGTAGTATCAGCAGGAGTCGAATGCTGCACTGATTGAGCTTCCTACCTCAATGCGTCTTAGATTAGTTGCTATCGACTGCTTCGAAGTGCTGCTAAGTTGATTCTTGCCAGCGTGCATAACCTGTGATTAGTTTTGATCATAATATCATTTGATTGATTGAGCTGATGATTATTCAAATGTTTTATTCCGTTTATTTGCTTTCTAATGCTTATGTTAGTTGAATATTTCAAGTATGCATCTTAATATCATGTAAGCCTAGGGCCGGCGACGTGCCCGTTTTTATTTATTCTGTGGAAATGCTTATATTGTGCGGGCCAGTGGTGCCCTGTTGGTTGATTAGCTGAGGATGTGTCATTGTACAATTTCTGACTGACGGCGGTGCATGTCGTCGTAATGCCGAAATTTGGATTGAAATGTGGTAACATTGAGCTAGCTTAACTCTCTTTTATGTCTTATATGATAAATTGGACATGCCTGATGAGATGTCATGTAGAGACACCTAGGCCTAGTTGTTTGAATAGGCTCATGCATGATGATTGCATTAGAGGCATTGAGGCTAGGTGGTAGGCGATGGATTCGATCGCCGATCCGGGTTTCTCGAGTAGACCGGATCTAGCCCTAGGACCGGGGTTTGGGTAGTCGAGGATTAGGACGTGATTGTCATCGAATGATCATAATTGATATCATTTGAGGTTATTGTTATAGTCGACCATGTTGGATATTATTGTATTTGAGGTGTAGAGGTCGTGTCGGTCTCCAAGGCCAAGTGCTAAGGATGGTTGTCGATGCATTCCCTGACATGTGTGTCCCCGCGAGAGATGGTATGACTGGGTAGGGTGGTACCTGGACAAGAGCCCGCAGTCTTTGTTTCCTCTCGTTTGTTCTTGGGTAAGGGTGATCCCGCATGGTACCGTTCCCCTGTTGGTGCTTAGGGTGATCATGGTAACATGTTCAAGAGAGAGGTTCATGACGGGAGCCCTTGGGACATCGATAGGGTTATGGGACCCTTGGCATACCTTAGGCTTAAACAGAGAACGACACAGTTGCAGTTTCCCTTCCTTTCTGTGCGACGTAGAGTAGAACCCTACTGGGCATTGTTGCTCACCCTACCTGGACTGCCTCGGCGATGCAGGTCGATGTAGTTCCTTCTTTCATGTGATCTTCTAGAAGATGGCGCGATATTTCGAGGTGATCGAGGACTTGGAGCTTCGAGGAGTTCATCTACAGTTAATTTACAGTTTTAATCAGTGATGTATAAATTGATGTATAATCTGAAATATTCGAGAATAGAATTGTATGATTATTAATTGAATTGTATTGGGGAAATGTTATAACGTTCTTTAATGTTGATATTTGAGGAATGCATTGATTGATCATTTTGTCCTAAATGTATTTTGTCAAATATCGAAGTTGTAAAATTATCCAATGTACAGGTTTCTGTGTTATAATTATAAAGGGGATTCCGCCAAAATTTTTATGAACTTGAGGAATTAAATTATTTAAATTCATAGCAGTTGTACATTTGTGCGCCCATTGATGT
>OY986971.1:5830778-5848774 GCA_963920575.1 Narthecium ossifragum | reverse complement strand
CACCGTTTCCATGCTAGATCCGACCGTCATCGCACTGGCCTTTCCCCTCCACCTGCTCGCGTCCTTCTTCCTCGATAAGCACCTCCCTTCAGCCTAAACTGGTTCAACCAAACCAAGTGGCTTGAACCAGTTCAGCCCCACCACACAATCTAAGTCTGTTCTGATCCAGATCTAGTCAGATCCAACCCATCAGGCTCAATCACAACTCAATCCGATCATGCCCAGATCCAGCAATCCAGACTTGACCAAATTACAGCCAGATTGGGCTGGTTTGGACTAGATTCGATCAGATCAACAAAGATGAAAATAGATCAGAAAGATGAAAATAGATCAGACAGATGAAAAACGAACAGAAAGATGAAAATAGATAAGAAAGATAAAAATAGATCAACAAAGATGAAAATAGATGAAAAAGATGAAAATAGATCAATAAAGATGAAAATAGATCAACAAAGATGAAAATGATCAGAAAGATGAAAATGCATTTTTATCATTCCTACATTTTCATCTTTTTAAATTCATTTTCCTCTTTTTAAATTCATTTTCGTCTTTCTAAATTCATTTTCATATTTCTAAATGCATTTTCATATTTTTCAATTCATTTTCATCTTTTTACAAGAATTTTCATATTTTTAAATTCATTTTCATCTTTCCTGCATTTTCATCTTTTAAATTCATTTTCATCTCTTTAAATTTATTTTCATCTTTTTAAATGTATTTTTATCTTTTTACATGCATTTCAACATTTTTATCTTTTTAAATTCATTTCATCTTTTATAAGCATTTTTATCTTTTGAAATTGATTTTCATCTTTCCTGCATTTTCATATTTTTAAATTCATTTTTATCTTTTTAACTTCTTTTTTTATCTTTCCAACATTTTTATCTTTCTTGATTTTTATCGAGGGAGCCGGAACGCCCAGCACACCTCAGATTGAGTCGGCTCACCAAGGTGGATTGTCTTTAAATTTTTTCACTTTCGCATATTTTTCCCACTTTTTTCATTAATTTTCCACTAAAAAAGTGGAGAAAATAGTAACCCATTCTTTCTTCTTCTCCTGCTTCTGCACGTGGGTTCTCCCCTCCATCAGCCTCCTCCTTCGTCGCCGCGACGAGCATCCACAACCGTCCGTTCTCCCCCATCAGAACCGCCTGCTCCGACTCCAGAATCTCCAGCAGAGACCTCTTGAGCTCCTCCATCCTGGAGGACTCCCCTCTCTCTTGCTCCATCGCCGCCACCTCTACCGCCATCGGCTACCTTTCACATCCCCGGCATTGCCACCTCCCAAAACCCCCACTCCATGGCCCCTCAACTCCATCTAACCCTAGATCTAGCATCCCTGCAAGATCTGGTCAGAGGAGGGTCGAAGACGGGTCAGAGGGATCTGGTCAAAGGAGGGATCCGAATCTGGGACCACATAGGGATGTGGGGGGGGGGGGGGGGGGGGGGGGGGGGGGGGGGGGGGCGGAGGTGACGGTATGGAATGGTAGCGGCGCCAGATACGTGAGAGGAGGAGCTCAAGTTGGGGATTCAGTCAGAGATGGAGGGCGGTGGAGGGGGTGGATGGTGTCGTGACGAGGTCGTGGGGGGTTGGAGACGGTTGGAGTCCGTCGAGGAGGTCACGGGAAGTTCTCCTGTAGCCACATATCTTAGGAATCACCACCTAACATTAGCAAAGTCGATGCCGAATAGCCCCTAAGAATCACCACCTAGAGGACAATCTGTCAATTCTAGGAATCACCACCTAGGGGAATCTCGCTCTGATACAGAAAATGATGTAGGACGTCCTACAAGAATCACCACCTGAAAAGTCATCTTCCGATCCTAGGAATCACCACCCGAAGGAGAAGAAACTTCTCTTCAATTTTCATTCATTATAACTTCGCCATATTGGGCATACAAATCCCTTATTTATAGCCATTTTAAGAGGCTAAGCATAATAGAAAATTTTAAAAAATATCAACCCAAATCCTAACAAATCAACCCAAATGAGAAACCAATCTTAACAAATTAAATCAAATAAAAAATAATTTGAATTCATTCTAGTTATGGAACTTGCTCCCGCATCAGTATTGGTAATTTATGAAGTTTCTTTTCACGAGATTGAAGAGTGTGATGTATTCTTTCCAGCAATACCTCTTGTTTCATGAATTATTGTCTCGATTTATTCATGAAATTACTCAAGGCTAATATGTTTAAGGCCCAGCTGCTATAGTAATTCCTGCAATGTATGTTTTATGGGGTTTTAGTTGGGGTTTTAGCTGGAGTTTTTGGTGGCCTTTGGTATGATCTTTTGAGAATTCTGTTTCTTGAGGATGATCAAATTCTTGGGATGTATGCATCATTTTTCCGTCTTACTTTTAGGTACTCAGTGGCGCGATTGATAGGCTTTGGTACTTGATTTGGACTGTGAGGACCCATTCCTCCAACCCAGTCCGATCGCGTTAGATCGAGGATCTGGCCTGTTTGGCCTTGTTCCGTGATTGTGTTGATCGCGAAGACCCCCAAGGGAAATTTGGTAAATTACGCCGTCCGATCGCGTTAGATCGAGGATCTGGCCTGTTTGGCCTTGTTCCGTGATTGTGTTGATCGCGAAGACCCCCAAGGGAAATTTGGTAAATTACGCCTTATTGGTTGGTTTCACACCCGTGATATACACACACAACCCCATTGTTTGTTATTAGTGCTTATTAGAACCTTAGGCGAACAATTGGGATCAAAAGATTTGAGTTCGGGCGCGCGGAAACTGTCTTTTGGACAGCTGCCAACCCAAACCGATCGATCGTTCCAGGGAGTGATCGGTCGGATTCGAGGTCGGCACCGCCTCCGACGTGTCCGGATAAGGACGCGAACCGACCTAATCCGATCGATCGCTCGGAGAGCTACCGATCGGACTTAGGCCTATAAGTAGCCCGCGGACCGCCTCTGTTTTCTCTTTTTCTTCTCTTCTCTTCACCGTTCCTTTCATCCGCGAGGAGAACTCGATCCAGAGGCTTGGGGACCTCGCCAGCAAGGGGAAGAGCAGCTCCATACCTCCCTTGGACGGTTTAATCGAGGATTTAACGTGGATTAAGCGTAGTGAGGTAGGATTCTAACCCTAGGGCTTGTCTAAGTGTTCTTAGTTGTTTTATTGCTTAAATTGCTGATCAATCTATGCTAAATGGGTATCCTAAGTATGATTAATATCTGTTTGAAGCTTGATCGGATTTTGGTTGGATTTAAACCGGATTTAAGTGGGTTTTTCCTTGATCTATTTCTCGAATTTTCTGTTCTAGCAGAATAGCTGTGTTCTAGCTTGTTTTCCGAGCTGTGTGTGCATGATCTAAGTTGTTGTTTTACATGTAAGTTGTAGATATCTGAGTTACCTTTCATTTCCAACTGGTTTCATGGTTTTTGGAACTACGTAGAATGTCTGATGAATTAAATAGGCTGTCTGTGCTGAAACATGGTTGTTGGTCTAAATTGAGGATTTAAGTACCTTTTCTATATTTAATTGAGCTCATTTTTGGAGGGGATGATCTTGATGAAATTTGTAAGATATCTACAAAGTTTAGTTTTAATCCAAGTTATTTTCAATAGGATATTGAATAGTTTATCAAATCTGAGATTCTACCAAAATTGTAGATTTTGATCTATTTTCGTTTATCCGATCGATCCCTTTTTCGAATATGTGATTCGGGGTATGCCATTGAGTGGGCATATAAAGTTTCATGAAAATCATATGGCTAGATTGAAATATATGATTTTCCGAGTTTCGTGATATAATTGGTTTGAATTCTATAAATCAATTATTTTAATCATATCTTGGATATATATTATTTTAAGCCCGTGTGTGGTTTGTGGTTGAACCAGGGGGGGAGTTGTACCTCCCTGGGGATATGTAGATTAAATGGGTCTTACGTACGCCCTCAGCTTTCATTAAAATATTATTATATTGCTGTCATAACTGTTTGATAGTTTAGTTGGGGATGTATCCCGTTTGTAGGCCTGAGTGCCTACTTCTTCCATTTTATTCTAGACCGATGCTATGTATACCCTTGGCGAGCTGTAGGCTACGCCCAGACTTGTGGTTTATCTGTTATCATGTTGCATGCTTACACTTCTGTTGTGCATGAGCATAGCACACATATGATTGCATTAGATGCATAGAGGATAGGACGTGGGCGATGGGTTGATCGCCGATCCGAGGCTCTCAGATAGCTCGGATCTAGCCTTAGAGCCGAGGCTGGGGACCAAGCTCTAGGATTTAATCTGTTTTAATAATCTGATGATTCGAGGTGACTGTTTAGTTGGCTGCAATTGTTGATTAAGGTTTAGAGGTCGTGTCGACCTCGAGCCGGGTTATGAGGTGTAGCCGGTGTCCGGTGATCCATGTCTCTTGGGTAGAGGGTGTGCCTACTCAGCGGGTTGGATTCCCACTAGTAGTGTCCGTTTCCTGCTTGTGAGACAGCAGTGTTGGTTTCCTGCTCACAGGAATATGCGATGGGGTTATGGGGCCCCTGTGTACACCCATACTTTGCTTGAGAGCGACACTGTTGTGTTCCCTCCTTCCTTTGTGAGTGTCGTAGCATAGAATCTTGCTGAGCTTATTGCTCACTCCTATTCGGGCTGTGTTTTGCAGGTGCAGACGTAAGCTCTTCTTCTGTAGATCCCAACTGGACAGGCACATGGTGGCGCGTCGGCTTTTGAGGTGTTCGAGGACTTGGGGTTCATTTGATCTTGATGAATTATTTAAATGTATAATTTTCCTTATGTAAGGATTTTTTGAGAATTAAATATTGTATCAGAATCTTGAATTTTATTTGAAATTTTATATTGACCCCAGATCAATTATTTGTTTAGTTGTTTTTATTTTATTATAAATGCGCCAGTGATGATTGAGTAGAGTAGGAACCCTCACGCCTCGACTCGGATGGGTTTTCTAGGTCGGGGTGTGACATCTTGGTATCAGAGCAGGCTATATGTCCCAGGGATAGGATTAGGCTTGCGGTTAAGGTTTGAGCGTGGATTGAGATAGTTCTAGGGTTAGAACATCCCTGCATGTTTGTTTGCGCTCATGTGTGATATGTTTCCGCTTTGTTGATTGTTGCTTGTTTTGTTGTTTTTCGGCTATGACATGACGTCTCAGGGGGAGATGTGCATGCATGCCGGAGTTCGTTCGTTCCCTCGCCTGACAATGTCTCCCCACGTGCTGGAGATGAGAGAGTAGAGAACCAGACGTATCGTCTTTGTACGCTCGAAATCTTGAGGGTCAAACCGGTTGAGGTTCAGGGGCGATGTTGGAGATCCATCGACAATATAGGACTAGTTGAAGGAGGTGTCCCGGTTCCCTGATGTGTTGGACATCCTGGAGGATCGCTTACTTGGAAACCTGTTGGTTCCTTGCCTTCCCAGGGAGCGATGCATAGTGACGCTTGTCAGGGTCACTAGGGACATTGCTGGTTGTGTGGTAGGAACAGTTCGCGTACTGTTCTCTGGCAGCTACCCTTGGAAGGTGGTGTAGTTAGGAGTACCCTCCTCTGGTTCTAGGTACTTGCGCCGCGTGGCGACACGTGGGTTGGCTGGTTCATATGACTCGGTATGTTATAGCGACAACAGTGTGCACCATGGACCGTGCTTTAGCTACTGAGACATGTGACTTGAGGGTTGACACCGGGATGTTGGTTGGTGGTCGTTGTGAGTTCGGGGTTGTTGTTCCGGGTTTCGAAGAACGGCAGGGTAGCCGTTGGCAGAGTTCAGGTGTTTCAGCGACGTCGTGCCGATTCTTAGAGAGGTAGCATGGACTTTGCGAGTTGAAGGAGATTGTTTCAACTCCTATATATTGCTTGGACTTTGCGAGTTGAAGGAGATTGTTTGGAACAAGGGAACGTGTCGATCGCCGAGCATCTGCTTCCCAAGCCTTCGAAATCTAACGATTCATGGCTGTCACAAGTTGAAGAGCATGCATGACATGGATATATAGGGCAGCTCCCATATATGCTATGTTCATCTATCTTTGAATGATTGTAAAGAGATGGAGCAAGTTATTGGTGATATAAAGGATGGAGACGGCAGCAGTTGGGAAGCAGTGCATATCGATGTTGGGGAATCTGAGGGGTCCCGGCGATGCCGGAGATACACCAGATAATGACGGGGATGTCGCAGAGGAAGAGAAACAACCAAACCACAAAGAAAAGGGGAAAAGTGGAGACAAGGATTTATGTGGAAAAACCTACCAGCAACAACTGAAAGGAAAAAAACCACGGGCAGCTGAGGAAATCTTCACTATGAGAGAGAGATTACAAAGCCCAAACCCTAGCAGAGACAAAGAGATCTCTCTCTAGGGTTGCCTACTCTCACACCTCTCACAATCCTCTCAATACCATCTCTACCACACAAAAGAAATCCTAGATGCACTCTATTTATAGCCTCCAAAGAGTACAAATCCGGATTAGATCTGAGCTGTCGGATTTGCCCATCCAATAGGGAAGGATCGATCCCACTCAAGGGAAAGGATCAATCCTTGTATGCACGAGATCGATGAATTCCAAAATCCCGAGGAGGATCGATCCTACTATATAGGAGGGATCGATCCGTTGTACCCGAGCGTCATCAAAATCTCAGTATCCCGAAGAGGATCGATCTTTGGATCGATCCTACATTGACCTTTACAAACAGGTGCTCTCTGTCTCTTTTGTTTTCAACGTAGGATCGATCCCTCTTGGAGAGAGGGTTCGATCCGCTGATAAATTGCAAAGAGCGATCGATCCTTCTCTTAAAGAAGGATCGATCCTACATGCTGCCGTCATCCTCATGGGAGGAAAAGTCAACAAACTCCCCCGTCCGACATATGAGGATAAGCCGTCGAACCTTGATACTCCATCAAGCTCGGAAACTCCATCAAACTCGGATTGCCATCGAATTCGGATTGCGCCGCCGTCATGCCACCTCCAGTGCTGCCAGCTAGCCACTTTTATGTTGCCGTCGAAGTTGGATAACACCATCAACCTCAGATCTACCATTGAACTCCGGATCTTCCATCGGATTCAGATCACCATCATCGAGAACTGTCCATCAAGTCTTGGATGTCGTCGTCAAGTCCTGATCTTCTCGATTGCTTTCTTGCCTTCAAGTCACAGTACATCCCGGGCTTGTAACTCAGATATCCTCGTCCGCTTCGATCGACCGGATACACCTCCTCATGCTCCTAGCACGAAAGCTCCCCCGTCACCAGACAGCTGGGTCTAGCGTGACGTTCGCGGTGCTCTCATCTTCACCATCATCAACCTTGCCATCTCTGACGTCCTTCTTGTACTTCCTGCACTGCTTCTTTACATGGCCTGCTTTGCCACAGTAATAGCAAGTAACACTTTTTCTTTTGCCTTGGTTCACTGCTACCATAGACTCTGAATCTATCTGTCTTGCTCCAGCAGCCTTCCGTCTGGTCTTTCGTTCAGCAAACAGCCTGTAACTTGGCTAAGAGATACTGCTCCGTCATGCGCTAAGTTGCTGAGCGATACTACCAGGCTCTCCCAAGAATCTGGCAAAGAACTAAGCATGAGTGATGCCTTCAGGTCATCATCCAAAACCATCTTCATGGTAGCAAGTTGATTGACGATGCTCTGAAACTCATTTAGGATCTCGGCTATCGACCCTCCATCCTGGTACTTCAAATTCACAAGCCGTCGGATCAAGAAAGTTTTGTTTCCAACAGACTTCTTCTCGTAAAGCTCGTGAAGCTTGTCCCAAAGATCTTTGGCTGTCGTCGTCGTCGACATGTGGTGGTAGATGCAATCTTCCAAACACTGTCGGATACTCGCCA
This sequence comes from Narthecium ossifragum, assembly GCA_963920575.1. NCBI lineage: Eukaryota > Viridiplantae > Streptophyta > Magnoliopsida > Dioscoreales > Nartheciaceae > Narthecium > Narthecium ossifragum. Next base: position 5,840,973 of record OY986971.1, on the reverse strand, counting down.
AGGCCTTCCTGTCAAGCTTGTTCCATTCTCCCTCCTCCATCTCTTTAGGCTTCTTTTCTATTCCATGCAGAGGCTCGTAGAGATCCCTGTAGAATAAAAGATTCTCCATCTTTGTCTTCCATAAGTTCCAGTTGTTCCCGTTGAGTAGAATCATCTGTACAACATTAGCGTCCATCTCGCTTCTGCCAGAATCCAACCCAGATGCTCCAGATCTTTGATTAGGGACTTAGAATCTTGATCAGGGATTCGAATCCCCCTAATCTCGGAACCTAGGCTCTGATACCACTTGTTGGGGAATCTAAGGGGTCCCGGCGATGCCAGAGATACGCCAGATAATGACGGGGATGTCGCAGCGGAAGAAAAACAACCAAACCACAAAGAAAAGGGAAAAAGTGGAGACAATGATTTACGTGGAAAAACCTACCAGCAACAACTGGAAGGAAAAAACCACGGGTAACAGAGGAAATCTTCACTATGAGAGAGAGATTACAAAGCTCAAACTCTAGCAGAGACAAAGAGATCTCTCTCTAGGGTTGCCTACTCTCATACCTCTCACAATCCTCTCAATAACATCTCTACCACACAAAAGAAACCATAGAAGCACTCTATTTATAGCCTCCAAAGAGTACAAATCCGGATTAGATCTGAGCCGTCGGATTTGCCCATCCAATAGGGAAGGATCGATCCCACTCAAGGGAAATGATCGATCCTTGTATGCACGAGATCGATGAATTCCAAAATCCCGAGGAGGATCGATTCTACTATATAGGAGGGATCGATAGGATCGATCCGTTGTACCCGAGTGTCCTCAAAATCTCAGCATCCCGAAGAGTATCGATCTTCGGATCGATCCTACATCGACCTTTACAAACAGGTGCTCTCTGTCTCTTTTGTTCTCAACGTAGGATCGATCCCTCTTGTAGAGACGGATCGATCCGCTGATAAATTACAAATAGCGATTGATAAAGAAGGATCGATCCTGCATGCTGCTGTCATCCTCATGAGAAGAAAAGTCAACAATCAAAACAGATAAAAAAAGAAGCATCTGGACCAGTGAAGTTGTGTTCCCAAGGCTTGAGGTCATCGTGCTTGAAGAACTACCGGAGCTACACCAAGTATATATGTGCATGAGAAGGAAGGGTGTTGTCCTTTCCTTTCTCTCAAAGGATTTCAGATATCTCAGTGTCCTAAGTTGAACAACCTCCCATTCAAGGAGCAGACTGCAGTAAGGAACAAAATGCTAGTTTTCGGCAGTAAAGAATGGTGGGATGGGTTAAAATGGGAGGACGATGACACCATGCATGCTCTCCTCCCATGCTTCCATGAGGAAGACATATAGCGACGCACAAAAGACATATAGCGACGCACAATAAACCAGATTTCTATTGCATATCAAACATAAAAAACAATCATTCCCAGCGAGAGAGGGCTGTAATTGAACCAGCCTTAATCGAGTGGCTCTGGTTCAAGCCCGATTAAGCTTGAACTTGAGCAGATCAAACGACGATTAAGGCTTGGTCTCAGCTCGCCAGCTTGGCTCGATTAATTTTTTTACATATAATATAACATATTAATATATGTATATATATTGCATAGCGAGTTAAGCTGGAGCCTAATCTTACCTAGCTATTACGTGCCAAGTTTGAGTTATGCTTTGAGGCTTGATTCGAGCCGGTGCCCGACTAGAAGAGGCTAGCTCGAGCGGCTCAGTTACAGCCCTAGCTATCCCCAGCTCTCGTTCCTTATGACATCATTTTGTTCTCATCGCCGCTCTCACTCCATCTCCATTCCCCTGTTTGAACCAAACAGTTTTCTCGACCCAAAAGTGATATCTATTTTTTAACATTTAATGACAAAGTGCTGCGTACGTCAGAGTTCTCTTTGCCAATCCGTCTCTGCTGCAATGACCATAATTAAGCTAAAGTATCCCTTTATGCAAGACAAGACTGATGCTTTGAGCTAGCCATCCATAAAGGCAACGATCTAAGTGCCGGCACTCTCCGCATTAGGTTAATAGATCACCGCAACGGCGCAACCTTCATTCACCTACTAATTAATTAATACACCATATTATGTTCTTCATATATAGAAGCATGCACAGTACTTAATCTAGTTTAGAATTCCTTCCCAAATATATCCTAAAAGCAAATCCACTGAAAGCCATACATAATTAGATGCCGGTTGTTCTCATCATATTCTAATTAAGGCTAGTTACTGCTTTAATTAGTTTCCTAAGCTTAAACAGAGCTTACTATTTTTCGTAAACTCCAGATTTTACTAAATTTGACTTCAGTAGGGTGAGATCTTATTATATACAATGGAGGTTTTGGAATTTGATTATTAATTAATAGAGAGAGTCGAGACATGAAATCACCATCTTCAAGCTGACATATATATCGTTTTATATAAAGCTAGCTATAACTATAAGAGTGATGATGTCTTTGAGCCATAAATTTTTATCTCAGTGCGAACACTCTCCAGATTAATTAGATTAATAGAGATCACATCACCTCAACAGCCATTCGACACCATATTTTGTTCCCCATATCTAATGTTACTGTCAACCTACCATATATCTACCTGCAGGCTGCAGCATATATGTAGATGTTTGGAGGATAAAGCTGGCCAATTTAATTTAGGATTTCTTTCCAAACATTAGCAAAGTGCTCAATTAGTATACCTTATTTCAAAGCAAAATCCACTGAAAAGAACCCACTAATTGCAATACGAAACTAGAGCTAAGTGCTCAATAATTGAAACTTTTATTCTTGGCATCTTTACTACAGTGATAGTATCAATTTAGGCCTTGATAACATCCGTTGCAGTTTTTGGTAACTCGAATGCTTGTTTCTGGTCGCCGGACTCCGAGGTTGAGGCCGAGTGCTCTTTCCCCTTGCCCCATAACAGGGAATACAGGCCGAATACTATGATCACAGCACCGATAACCCTTCAAGACAATGCGAAAAAAATGGATGAATATATAACAGTTTGAATGATGTATATATATCATTCATGCAAGATCATGTATGGAAGTTTGAATTGATTTGCATATAATTGTATGCATGCATACCTTCCTAGAGTGATCTGCTCTCCTAAAATGATGCAACCCAAGGAAGCAGTAATCATCATGCAGAGAGGGTTGAAAGCAGTCACAAAAACTGGTCCTCTCTCCCTTGACACCATCCCTTGCACATAATAAGCAATTCCAGAGCACACAATTCCCTGCATATATTGCAAATGATCATCAGTTTCAGTTCCATAAATAATATAGGAACAAGCTACAAGTCTTCAATTTATAAGATTCAATCCTAAATCTTGAGTATAGCATCTTACGGAGTAAACAGCAGTCAACAATCTCAGGTCGAATCCTATGGTCCAAGGTTTAGCACCTCGTGCCATAACCAGAGCAATAGCTCCACTTTGGCCCGCGCCCGCCACGCAGATCAGAGTGGTCAAGGTGAGCTCCGCCGGGTATGACTTTAGTGTGCTGGCCTGTTCAAAAGATTTATCAGACAGAATCACATGCATATATGTTACTACTCGATCGGATCCTCGTTTCACTCTTACTTGGTTAATTTGCTGAAAAAATACGTTTGGTTTGTATCTTTTGAAAAAATATATAGGAACCATATGATGTTGTTTATGTTTTCGTTTTCAAACAATAGCTTTTCAGTATTCAAAACCGAAAGCATCTTCCAGGAATTGTAAATTAGAAATTGCAAATAGAAAACAGAAGATGAAAACTTGAAAACAATCTTGGAACTAAACTATATATATATATATATATATAAATCTATATGCTGTCTTACTTGTACAATGAAGAAGGAAGACCAGCAGATACAGCTCGCTATTAGCAGAAATGTGCCCTTAAGCCAGTCGCCGCCTTCCTGGCTGGTGGTGGTGTTAGCATTACTGTGGCTTTGTCTATCCGACCCTGGAAGCTTTAGCATCGGTCCGGTGTACAGTATCATGACTAATGCACCAGCCACTGTCACTAGAGTTCCGATAACCTTGGCCTGGCTCCGCGGCTTCCTTATATTCACCTTCTCCATCCTAAAGGAGATCATTTCTTCGATTAATTAGTATAAGTTTCACTTCAAGAGAGTAAAATGAAACATAGGACATGGAAGTTACTACTACCTTAGAAGAAAAGCCAACAAGAAGGTAATGGCAGGGAGGATATTGTACAAAGCCGAGGAGAAGCCTGCAGATGTCGCCTTCGCTCCCATGTAGTACAGGTTCTGGTCAAGCACAGGCCTGGTTGTGGAGAGATAGATATATAGGAGGTTATATAATTAGTTATGGCTTGAGAAGAAGGAGGATCGAGGAGGAAAGATGATAAGTGCATGGAAAAATAAGCTGAAATTTAAGAAGCAGATACATGCTTACTCTAGTAGTCCCAAAGCCATTATCTTCAGGAAGATGGGAACTGTGATCTTGGGCTTTATTTTCTTTCTTCTGAAGAGAATAATGATAATAATAAGGACATTATATATATATAGAGTCAGTCAGTAGTAGCAGCATATGGAGATTCAAATGCGTTTGTCAGCTTATAATAGATGCATGCATGCAATGAATACTGATCGATGGATATTGAATTAGCTTGTTAATTAGACTGAACTATTGCATGATCATAGTGGGCTTGAACCTACATGGGCTGAGTTTGATCCTGATTTTCCTGCTTGGAACTAATATATATATATATATATATATATATATATATATATATATATATATATATATATCGATCAATTAAGCTGATCAATTAGAGGGTTGAAATTGAACAAACTAATGGTGTCAGCGGCGCAGAGCTAGAGAGTTCGAACCATATATAGCCTCGTGATCTAATCAAATATTGATCAACCTCTGCTCGACTACACACATATATATAGAGCCTTGACTTACAAAAAAAACCAACAGAAGCTAGAGTTCTGCAGTCCTTTCTATGCCAGCTACGTACCTTATATCAGTGCTATATATATAAGCTATTAGTCTACTAGCTTGATCCAGTATCATTGGAAAACTAATGAACAGACTAGAAGATATATATAACTCTGATCCAAATAATTTATCTGCATGTGTGCGCCAATGATAGTGTGAAAGAAATTAACAAGAGCGAAAGAGATGGACCTCTCAAACCAATATGCAAATGGAGCCATGACAGCAGCCGCGACGATATTTCTATAGACGACCAGCACAAAGTGATTCATGCCTTGTTTCAGAGAGGCCACTGAGATGATATACATACCTGCGTAGCCAACCTGCAACAAGACCATCAACACGTAGGGCTTCGCCGACGAAAAGACCTCCCCGAAAGCCATGGTTAACTAATTTCCTTAAAAATAATCCTCTTTCCTCTCTCAAACTCTGATGAATTTGATCCTAATGCTTGCTAGCTAGAGATCTAGTGCTTAATTTGTGAAGATTGCCTCAATGCTGAAGGTTTATATAGGAAGGAAAGCAAAAGCCATTTGACCATCACATCATATGAGACAAGCATTCTCTAGGAGAGGTCTTTTCAGGTCCCCATTATCCATAAACAAAATCCTAAAATTAAGACAGGCCATTTGTGTAGCTCATGAGGTACTATATACACATGTTCTTTTTTAGTGCAAGAAAAGCTTCAACAGTTAAGTATATATTGTTTTGGGTCTTCCTCTTCCTAGCTTGTTTAATAATCCAAATCATGGATGACATCTTTGAGGGACGCCCATCGAATGGAGTCGAAGTTTAGTGAAGAATGATGCAGCTTCTATATATCCAGTGCGCTCATGTTAGGATGGCAATGAGAGAAGAGAGAGAGAGAGAGAGAGAGAGAGAGAGGCAGATTCCATTTTGGCTTAATTCTCCGAATGCCGGATCTTATTGCGACTGTGCATGAGAAGAGACATGCGCCACGCAAGGCTGCGCTGGTTTGTCGGATCGATCGAGAGCGTGTGGATGTGTGGAATTGCTGATCTAAAGGCTTATTGGAACCTTCCAAAGTGCATGTACACAAGTGTTGTTGGTGGAATTCTCTCTACCGTCGTCTCGCTTCATACATGGATGCATGCAGCTAAGATCAAACATCTTCTTAGTGGACTCACCATCAGCTGGAACAACCAATTAAGTAACAAATCGAACTAATCTTTCCTTAGCCTAAAAGCTAGAATTAACTATAAGAATATAGCAAAAAGGCATGCAAGCATATAAATACTTTGCTACTTTAATAAGTTGTTCTAGTGGCGTTGTGCATATATATATGGTGCTGCATGAGTTGCTTGAACAAACTAGAAGGTTACTCGATCGTCATAACATTAATTTATAAAGTTCGGGTCTTCTTTTTTCTCTTATGTCTATTGGTCTTCTAATACTGTACATTGTTTGACAGGATTACGTCGGAAGATCTGAAACCATCATCACCATATGTAGGCGTATCAGCAACACCAAACTTCATTTATTGGTTTCCCTTTATGATCATTACTTCCCACAGCTTATATGCTATACCCTTTGCCTTCGCTTTAAATTGAGGGTCTTTAAGTGCTTGCCAACAAATCAATTCATCATCTTATCTCCAGTATTCATGTACTGATTCATATAGCAAGAGAAACAACATATCCCGTGATGCAGGACCAAGTCCAGATCCAGCCCTGAGTCTGACCCAGAGAGGCTTCTAGGCGATCCGGTCGCGTTCGAACTCCATCCGTCCGACTCAGATCTCCGTACGACCGTGACTGTCGGATGGGCATAACTTTCGACCCCGATGTCCGATCGGGGCGTGCGGCCAGCCGTTTCAACCGGCTCGACGAGCCCGACGAGATTCATCGAAGATCTCTCCATGACCTGAGCCTCCAAATCTCCAGATTCCTTTTCCTTATGGTTTAAATTTTCATTTTTGTGTAAAACTTTCCTTTTTAGGCAGGTTATCGGTCTTTCTATTTTTAGTAGGTTTTCCTATTTCTAGCCGGTTTCCTTCTCTCTTAATTCCGGATTGCTTCATTAGTTATTGGGTTTGATTCTAATTCATGTTTAGGGTGGTTTGCAGTTATTAGCCATCAAAACATGCCAATATCACAATGATGATTGAGCGAGGCACATTTTATCTAATGGCGATTTCATAATAAATACAATGAAATTGGCACCAAAATCATCCTCCTTATTTCATCTCTGAGACACAGCTGAGGCTCTTCGACCATATATAACTTTCACGCTCAAAATCGAAATAGGGAAAATCCTGGACCTTTGGAAAAATGTTATGAAAATCTACAAGTTTGCTAGTTACAAGTTTGCAAGAATATTCTTTTTTTATTATTAGTTGAGCCCAATGGCTAGATAATCAAAGAGAAAATAAAACAAGAATACAAGAAGACCTCATATACGGGGAACTAACATGTTCGCCCAGACTGAGGTCGCCAAAGCATCAGCATCAGAATTGAATTCATGAGGTATATGAACAAAGGAGATCTTGGAAAACTGAGAAGCAAGTTGCCAGAGAGAAAGTTGAAGTGTTTGGGGCCATGCGAACTTTCCAGTAGCATATCCAACACCAAGCAGCGAATCAGACTCGAGTACGATGGAAGACACCCCTCGCCTCCAAGCTTCTTATAGGGCCCCCTTCATAGCGAGAATCTCATCTTGCACCACGCATGACATTGTTCCTCTCGCCATCCACGACCAAGTCGAATTGCACCCGTCAGGAAACAATATTGCACCAAGCCCTGCAACACTCCCTCTGACCGCGACATTCGAGCGGAGGACCGGCGACGCGTCAAAGCAAGCAGGGTGGGTGGGAGAGAGCTCTAGGCAAATGAGAAACAGAAAAACTCTCTTACTTACCTTGTGATGAGCCTTGCCAGTTTGTCCGGCGCGAGGGCTTGATTATCAAATAATCCAGCGATGCAATCCTTCCACATCCACCATAATGTATATCCAACCCATATTTTGGATTCCGGTGAGATGGATCTAGGGGAGGAACAGAGAAGGCTAAAGCACTAATCAAAAGAATCATGGATGGCGCGGTCAAGAGAAGTCCTTGCCCAAACCTCTTGGGAGATGGGGCAGGTAAAGAAAAGATGAAGAGGGGATTCGATGTCGCCTCTGCACCGCAAGCAAGTAGGTTCCAAGGCACACCCAATGGAGTGAAGAAAGCCGACGATGATGATCTTCCCATGGAAGAGTCTCCAGAGAAAGAACTTCACACACGGCCCCACCGACGCTTTCCAGAGAAAGAACTTCACATGCGGCCCCACCGACGCTTTCCAGAGATTAAGCCATCCCACGCTGCATTCTTCTCCGTTCCAATTCGTTGAGCGCTCGTTGGCGAGCCAGTTGTAGATGGACACCGTGGTTATCTCCCCACTCGTAGTGGATGTCCACACTGGTTTGTCGAGTTCTCCTCCTTGTACCCGGACTTCTTGGATCGTCTTCATCAAATCGGGGTGGAAGAATTGCCGTAGCATATCCTCTCGCCAATGTCCGGAGGGATCGAACAAGTCCAAAACGCGAAGATATGTGGAGAGTTGAATAGAAAATAGAGCAGGGGACATGGAGAGAGGGGAGTCAAGAACCCACCGATCAAAGAGGACGTTAACTTTTCCATAGACTGCAGGGACCCAATGGATGCCATCCTAAAGTTTCTTCGCATCTGTGCAATGTGCGACGCCAGTGCCCGGAACTCCTCGATGGTGCGCTGCCAATAGGTAAAATGCCCCTCCACTTGTATTTAGATCTAGTGATTCTAGCCCAAAGTGAGTCCGACGTGATGCCGAGACTTGCCGCTCTCCTGATGCGCAGGGTGTCTTATAATGTATCAAAGTGCCGTAGCCCGAGCCCTCATGCTTCTAGCGGCGAACAGACAGTATCCCACACTACACGGCCTGCTTTCTTTCCATTCCGTAGGAATTTTCTGTAAATAAATTCAAGGTTGCCAGCACATATTTAGGGACGTGGGTTGCCATCAGTAGGTGTGTTGGCGATGCTTGAAGCACAGATTTGATGAGACTGGAGCGACCCACTCTTGCCAGCTTCAATGAAGACCAGTCGCTTAGGCGCTTTTGGAAGGTCTCCACTAGGCCATTAAAAGCTTCCTTCTTAAGTCGTCCTCCATCTATCGGGACCCTCATGTATTTGAGAAATCCTTGCGTTTCCATAATCTTTAGAATTCGGCATATTCGTAGGCGTCTCTCTGCGTCGACACTGGGGAAAATCTAACATGTTGTCTGGTTGATTTGTAGGCCATATAGCTGATAGAATTCCTCTAGAATATTCATGATCTTTGTGGGCTTCTTCCTGCGAGGCCTTGGTCACCAACAAGCAGTCTTCAGCGAAGAGAAGGTGCGAGTAGACTTCCCTATATCCATAGAACTTCACTCCCTTGAGCTTTGTCTTCAAGAGTTGTGATAAAACCTCCTGCACAAATAAGAAGAGGAAGGTGGAAATGGGGTCACCTTGGCGGATTCCCCTGGATGCATTGAATAGGCCAATCACCCTTCCGTTGACAATGAGGGCGAAGAGAGGGGAAGAGAGACAGGCGTGGATCCAATTGCGCCACTTCAGCTGAAAATTTATCCGCTCCATGACTTGAAGAAGGACCACCTTATGCTATCGTAAGCAGACTGGATGTCGACCTTCACGGTCATCAGAGCACCTAAAATGAGCATTTTAGATAAGCTGAAATGTTTTACAACAAGTATTTTCGACGTTATGAATATATGTCCAAGAAGATCAAAACATCCAAAAAAGTTTTAAACGAAACTTGATTTCCATTTCGACAAATGCAGTCAGACTATGCTATTTTACTCATAACTTTCACATTTGGCTTCAAGATGAGCTGATGTTTGGATCGATGGAAAGATAATTCAATGATCTATGACTTTTACTTTTGAAGGATTTCCAAATTCTGGGTCTATCATAGGAAAATTTGCGGTAGAAAGCTAGAGACACTGTCCGATGATAATTAATTTCAAAAATGATATATAAAACTGTCCAAATCTTAAATCAATTGGAAAAGAACCAGTTGAAGACGTGATTGGTGGGCTGAAGCTTACATGCGGTTCCAAAGTGGTTGCTCTAATAAGGAAGAAAAAAACATAGAAGAAATCAACTGATCACAACATCACTTTCTATATAAGAATAGGAGTGGTACTTAAAGCTACTGTAACTATATATATACAGGAGTGGTTTATCTTAATCTTTTCTAGGAGTAGAAGTAGTTTGT
>OY986971.1:5758278-5825778 GCA_963920575.1 Narthecium ossifragum | reverse complement strand
ATTTTTACAATTTAAATTTTTGAAATTTATACGATTTGATATTTGAATTTTTAAATTTTTAAGATTTGAAATTTGAATTTTTTACGAATTGATGTCTTAATAAATTAAAATATGAAAAGGTACTTTGGGAAGCGTATTTTCGACTTCCTATGGTCGGTCTAATTGTCGGATTGCCGAATTGAAACTTCTAGTGGCCGGTCTAATTGTTGGATTGGGTCCAAACAAAGAACCCTCGATCCCTTTCCCTAAGAAATAATAAACAAGACTGATTAAAAAACAAAACTAATTAAAAAACTAAATAAAATTAAATAAATCTGGAAAAAAAGCAAAGAAAAAAAAAGAAACTCACAAAAAAATGGGGAGGGAAATTAAAGAAAACTGAAAAAAAAAGAAAAAGAAGAAAATATGGCAAATAGAATAAATATAGGGAGATTTAGAGAGAAAAGTGGGAAGGGGGGTATAATGGTAAAAATGCATGGGATAGTGCGGGTGTAAGGAGGGGGGGCGGTGTCAGAGGGGGTGCGGCTATCCGCACCACAAAATGAACTCAATACACCACAAAAATTATTTTTTGTAAAAAAAAATTATAAAAATCCTAAACTACCCCTTCCCTCCCTCCCTCACCACCACCACCACCACCACCACTCCGGTAGCCATCGCCGGTCCTCCACCACCTCTCCACCCCGGCAGCCACCGCCGGCCGCGGGAGAGAGGAGGGGGGGAAGAGGAAGGCCGGCCGGCTGCGAGAGAGAGATAAGGTGAGAGGAAGAGGGAAGAGGGAAGAGGGAAGAGGGAGGCGTGAGAGAGAGAAAGGCGAGATAGAGGGGGGAAAAGGGCGGGCGGCCGACTGCGGGAGAGAAAGGGAGGGGGGGAAGAGGGAGGGCGGCCAGCCGCGGGAGAGAGGAGGCTGGCCGGCAGCGAGCGAGAGAGAAGGCGAGAGGAAGAGAGAAGAGGGAGGCGGGAGAGAGAGAAGGCGAGAGAGAGGGGGGGGGAAAGAGAGGGCGGCCGGCCGCGAGAGAGAGAGAAGGCGAGGAGGGGGGGAAGAGGAAGGCTGGTGCCGCCGGGAGAGAGAGAGAGAGGGAAGAGGGAGGCCGGCGCCACTAGGAGAGAGAGAGAGAGAGAGAGAGAGAGGGAAGAGGGAGGGAGGGAGGGAAGAGGGAGAGAGGCCGCCGCTGCCGCCGCCGGGAGAGAGAGAGAGGGAAGAGGGAGGGAGGCCGTCGCCGTCGGGAGAGAGAGAGGGAAGAGGGAGGGAGGCTGCCGCTGTCGCTGGGAGAGAGAGGTCGGGAGAGAGAGGGGGGTAGTTTAGGATTTTTATATTTTTTTTTCAAAAAATAATTTTTGTGGTGTATTGAGTTCATTTTGTGGAGCGGATAGCCGCACCCGTGTCAGAGGGGTGGCGAGTAGCAATTTGGTTATATGAAATACATTAGGTTTATCACGATATCAAACAACATTAAAGTCCATATCAGTATGCAATATTAACTGTGAAACTCTTCTAAGGTTGGTGCTGAATAATTTTCTTTCTTTTTGTCACTTTTTCCGTAGATAAGCTTATCTACAAGGCAATAGAAACTTGTGATCACGAAAATTGGCTTAGGTGAGGCCTGAACGGGTGGTCACAAAAAAATTAGAATTCCGAACTCTGGTTTCAGCATCTTCTTAGCAAAATGGCTATATTTGATCTACCATGAGTTTGAGGAAGGCATACTTATTATCTCGCTATTGACCCCTAAGTTTTTTTTGAAAAGATAAACCCGAAGGCTATGAGATTACAAAGAACTAATCCCCTTCAAAACCTACTGGGTCCATCCCAAAGCCAAGAGGCCCAGCCACATAATCCGCGATCAAACGCGCTTATCTGGCCACACAATCAACATGCTGGTAGTACTCCCGTGGTATCACAAGAACAACAAAGGACCTTAATTGGCTCGCCAGCCACCATATCTTCTGGAGCAAAGGAAGAATACTTCCCACACTTGGGAAATGACCAGTCACCAAACCCACTATCGCCACTGAGTCACTCTCAACCAGTACCGTCAATAATCCCATCTATATTGCCTCCTGCATCACTAGTTTGATAACCCCCAACTCTCCATAAAGCACCACATCTGCATCATTATCTTCTGTAGAAGAAGTAGTCCAAAGTATATGTTCCTCATCGACACACACTGCTCCCGGTCCCACTCGCACACCATCATACCCCATTGATGCATCAACCTGCACATGAAAACTGATAAGACTTGAAAAGTATATAAATCACCCTTTTAATTTGGCGTTGTTAGTCTCCGAATAATGCTTTACTGATGATCTTTACCCTATTTTAGATACAAGAGCCCTCAACGATGATTGGATCAAGTTTGGAGCAAAAACGAGCCTATTTGGGCAAATTCAAGACAAAGAAGATCGATCTCTTAAAGACATCAAGAGGGAACCAAGTTGAATAACAAAGATCGATCTTCATTGCACAAGAAGATCGATCTTATAGCTGACAAAATGTGACAGAGAGTAAGGTTTCAAAAGATCGATCTTCATTGCATAGGAAAATCAATCTTATCACGGGCAAGAATTGACAGAGAGCAAGGTTTCAACAATATCCTGAAACCTCCTAGAAGAGATGAACGTGTCATTCCAGTGACTCGGCAACCTCCTAGAAGAGAAAAAAATCCATAATCAAGGTGGAGATATCCAGCCCAACAATATCCCAGTGCTCTCAGAAAAATTCAGCATGCAGGCCATCAGGCGCCGAGCATTTATCCGTGCCCATCTGATGCAAGGCCTCCCGGATTTCCTCAAGCGTCTAATCCATAGTAAGGTGATCCTTATCCAAGGCATTAATCTATGGAAGCTCTGAGAGCGATGGCCTAGAGTTGCTCAGCTTCTTCCCCCATTGGTTTTGATAATGGCTTAAGAACACCTCCTTTATTGCTTCCTGGTCCGACTCCGCCTCCCCTGCCTCATTGAAAACCTCCCCAACCTTGGACCGGTTGCACTAGGCCTCAACAAATGAAGAAAAAAGTGTGTTCCAGTCTCCTTCCTCCACCCAGTTAGACCTCTTATGCTGAGCTATGTAGGAGTCATGCTGCGCCACCAATGCCACATAATCATTCTCAAGAGACCTCATCCGGCCATCATCCTCCAAGGACAAGGGCCCCTCCTCCTCTTGTAGGTACAAGCTCTGAAGATGTTGTAAGATCACTTGGCTGGAATTAAACAGATCAAAGTCATCTCTGCAGCTCTAGGACTTAACATTATTCTTCACCTCTTTCAAACGCCCCGTCACCTAGTACTGTGTCGAGCCTCGCCGGTGCCGGCTCCAAGCATGTCGCACCATCGATCGAAACGTCGGCAAGGGAATCCAGAATTGCTGAAGACGAAATGGCGTCAGGCCCATCAGCACCTGCTCGGCAACCAAATTGAGATGCAGAGGCCAATGATCCGATGCCATATGCGGGAGATGTTGCATAGAAGCTGTGAGGACCCGTCCCTCAATTCCTGTGGCTCGTTGTTGACCATAAGAGCAATTTGGTAAATTGCACCTTGTTGGTTAGTTTCACACCTGTGTGCACACACAGGCCTTGTTTTGGTGTATGTGTTTGAATAGAATGGCTAGGTGGACCCGGGATCGGAAAATCCCAGCTCGGGCGCGCAGAAGCTTGCTTTTGGGCAGCTGGCGGCCCGTGAGCGATCGATCTCTCCTAAGAGCGACCGATCGGACTCATGAGTGAGTCTGTCCTGTTTTCCTCCACGAGGACGGCCGTCGTGGCCGTCACTCCCTTTGTCAGCGAGGGGATGGCCTCCTCCCCTTTTCCCCGACATTCCCGGCTTTCCCCCGGACTTCCCTTCCCTTCCCTCCCCTTCTCTTCTCTTCTCTTCTCTTCTCTTCTTCTCCTTGGCTGCTTCTTCTTCCCGCAAGCAGAGCTTGCTCTGTTTTTCTTCCGGCAGCTTCTCCTTCGCCGCCGTTCTTCCTCCTCCGACCACCATTTTGGGAGCTTGAAGGCTCGTTGGAATCTTGGAGACGTGAGGACGATTTTTGACGTGGTTTGGTAGCTTGGTTAGCAGCTGTTTAGCGGGTATCATCCAAGGATTAGCGGTCTCGGTAGGTGTTCTACCTACTTGCACTCTTTAATGGGATTCTCTTATTCCAACCGTTGGATCTGTTGATCTTCATGTATTTAGATGCATCTTGCCTATTAGAATTACTGATTTAAGTTTCATGATCTTTGGATGAGTTTTGAGTAGGATTTATGCATGATTAATCACGAAATTTCCTGTTTTCTGCTGTTCATGAAGAACAGCCGGCTTGCGGCGAGATTTTCGGTTTGTACGAGCATGATCTTGGGTTTTGTTGAATACAATAGTTGTAGATCTATGAGTTAGCTCTCCATTCCATCTTATTTCGCATTTTTCCGATTTTCCTACGAATTGTTATGAATTGATTGCTGGAGGGCTGAGTTGCAGTAATTATCTGGTAAGTTAGTTTAATTAGTGATTTTGATTAACGTTTTCCCGTTAATCTAACCGTTGGATGAATCTGGATTTTGGGTATGTTGGTCCATGCTTATAGATCTAATGGAGACTAGCTGGGATCCCAAATCCGACGTCGGTTGGACGTCGGATCAACGGTTCAAACTGCAGCTATGTAGAGAACGTTGTTCTTGTTCTTGGACCCTTTTTGAGTTGGGATCGATCCATGCAAGTTGGATCGATCCGATTTCGGGTGGGATCGATCCACTGGTATGTTGGATCGATCCAGGTTGTACCAAGATGGTCTGTTCATTGAGGGTTGTCGGATCGATCCATGGGTACATTCGGATCGATCCAGGGTTTCCCAGGAACAGTATCTGAGGGCAACAAGGAATGGCATGTTAGGGGTATTGCTATAAATGATGTTTGTTTATACTGTTATATTATTTGTTTGTTTATATTTGTCTGTTTTACTGCTTTATTTACATTTGTCTTGTTTGTTGCATGCTTTACTGTTTTAATTATCTGCTTTACTGTTTTATTATCTGTCTGTTTATATTGTTAATTATCTGCATGTTTATTCTATTTTTTTATTATTGTCTTGCTTTTCTATGCATTCGAGGTCGTGTCGGTTCTTGTACTTTAGGGGTCGTCGGAGTAAGCCCAGCCCAGGGGCCGTCGGAGTAAGCCCAACCCAGGGTTCTTGTACTTTAGAGGCCGTCGGAGTAAGCCCAGCCTAGGCAGTATCTGTTCTAGTTGGATTATACTATGTATGTCATCTTGCATGTTATGTTTTTCTTGTGTTGTGATGTCATACTATGAGAAGTTTGGAGTTTAGGAGTTGTACTGGCACAGAGTTAGCACGGTTGGAGTCGCCCTTCCTTGTGTGTGTCGTAGAGTAGAACCCTACAGAGCTTTTTGCTCATCCCTACCTGGACCGCGGTGTTTGTAGGTACATGTACCAGCTCTTCCCCTGTGGCTCCCCGGTGTTCGTCCTGCGGTAGCGCGTCGCCCGCCGAGCATGTTTGAGGGCCAGGACGGCTTTGTCTGTGCGTTTGCGGAGACTCCATAAGGTGTAACCTCTTTTTGATAATTGTACATGTAACTCTAATGTTTGTAACGTTTGGTTATAGTTAATGTTAACTTTACTTCCGCCTTTTTGGTTTATTGTAACTGTCTCCGCTGTTGGTTGTCAGTAGATGTAGGTTTCCCCCTCGTGTCCCGGTCCGGATGAGTTTTCTGGGCCGGGGCGCGACAGAAGCCGTCAGAAACCAATCACACCAAGCAGGGTTGCATAACGCACGATCTAGTCTCTCCAACAAACTCCTACGCCCGATGCATTTATTAGAGTAACTAAAAGAAGGGCCCCGTAACCTAGCTCCAACATCCCACCATTAGAAATGAACCTCAGAAAATCTCCAGAGGACTTGTTGAAAGCAAATGGAACCCTCCCTCTTTTCTCAGACGGGGCGATGACCGCATTAAAATCACCCATCATTAAATGTGGCCATCCCCGACTATTCACCAGCTCAAGCACATCCCACAGCTCCCTGCCCTCCCGCCATGTCCGTGCCGCATAGACTGTCGACACAAACCACTGCCCTGAGGTCCTAGATGTCACTACTCCATGGATTGCCTACCTTGAGAAGTGCATAAAAGAAACGTCTCCCATGGTCTCCTTCCAAACTGCAAGAATACCCCCATGTCTTCCAGGAGACGGAAGTAAGAACAACTAGCCCACTCCAAGTCTTGCTTGTATATAGGGCAAATGCACCTCCACCACTACTACTTCCAACAAAAACATCATGTCTAAGTGGTGCTCTACCAACAACCGTCAACATGTCTGAGCCACTCGCTTCGGCCCCAACCCGTGCACATTCCAGGTCAGAAGATGAGTCATAAAAACAACTAGTCAGACTAGGCGCCCACATCGTGGGCCTCCAAGAGACTGGGCTTGGTCCTCCCATTACTCATGTGGCCATCAATCTGCATATCAACCCCCTCCAACGCCAGTAGACCCCCTTGCGGCGGCGTGAAACCTGGCGGCGCATCACTACTGTCATCCCTTCCTGGCTACCAAGGAAACTTACCCTTGTGCAAAGCTCGACAAAGCTCCTCAAAGCCAGCAGTATGAAACATGAGCCTCTCCTCCCTACTGATGTCCACCTAGTTTATACCTGCACCTGACTTAGCCCCTGACGGACGGTAGCCCTTCGGTACTACCAACGGTACAGGCCTTCTTGGCCCACCATGTTCTTGATGGTACCATCCCACCTCATGTGCTGACAACTCAGCCAACTCATCATTTGTAAGCATGTGGACTGTGGCCTCCTCCTGTAACATAAGCAAACATGTTTGTGATAGCTACCTCTGTACGCCCATTCTCACCTGACCGAGACGGCGACCCAACCATTAATCGTTTGCCCAGCTAGCCTGTGAGAACCCATACCTCCAGCCCGATTTGACCACGTTAGGTAGAGGGTTTGGTTTGGTTGGCTTGGTTGGGTTGGCCTTGGTATGTGATCGGTTGATCGCATCGTTGTTTTTGGACCCCAAGGGAAATTTGGTAAAATTACGCCTTGGCGATCGAGTTCACACCCGCGTAGTGCACACACGGCCTTGGATTGATGTGTGTGATTGATTAGAACCTTAAGAGCGCTTCTGATCGGAAGATCGTAGCTCGATCTGAAAAGATCGGAATGGATGGTTGTGATCGATTCTAGCTTTCTATATAAATCCCCCACCCCTTTCTCTCTCTTCCTCTTTTCTTCTCTCTCTCTTTCTCTCTCCTATTGGCTGCCTGATTGGAGGTTTGGCTGCGGATTTTTGAGTCGGATCTGGAGCGATCGAAGCCTAGGGATTGGTAGATCGTCAGCTCATCTATGCATATAGCTGTTTCTACCCAATTCTGGTGAATTTGTAACTGTAGGATTGTTTAATTATTTTTTGGTGTGGTTTTGAGTGTTGGTTTGAGTTGAAACTTCGTATTCTAGTCCTTTGACATGTGTAGAAGTTTGCTATTGAATCCTTTCCGTATTCTTTCGGACCAATTTCGTATTTTTAATCGATGTTTTGACCAAATCGAGCTAGATCTAATATTTCATTATATGAGTTTGGATTTTATTGCATGAGTATATCCCCTACCCTCTAACCTACCTTCTCTCAAAGTTTGAGTGGATTCCATCGTTGTTTGATAGATCAAATCCAATAAACTGAGTTTTATCAGTTTTGTCGGCTTTTCGGCTGAAACAAGCCAGATCTGCTATTTTACCATTGAAACGTTGATTTCTTGGTACCAATAGATCCCTCACCTTCAATCCCACCTCCATGCAAAGTTTCATCAATTTTTTTTTATGGATTTTGATAGATCAAATCCAAGAAATTAGATTTCTAACACTGTTCGTGAGAACTGTTCACCCATGCTCCACGGACGACCGTCGCATAGACCATGAGCCTTAGATCCCCAAATCACACCTTAAGGTCGATCATTGGATCGACCGTCATTCATGAACCTTTTTACCCAGGGTTCACGGTCGACCGTCGCATCGACCGTGAGCCTCTGTTGCCATTTTGGCACTTCAGGGTCGATGTTCGGATCGACCATCAATCTCTTCACCTCTTCTCAAGGTCGACAGTGAGATCGACCGCCAGCTCGACCGCCAGCCCTTGAATAGTGATTTTTGTGGTTCATTGATTGGATTTCTTTAATGATAGGTATCCAATCATGCTAGGAAGCGTACATGCTATTATCAATGTATTTTTCGAGGGATTTGACAGGTGTTTTGGATGTGATTTAAATCATAGGTATAGTTTATGCAATGTTGGATCTATTTTAACGTTAGCATGCTATATATGTATATATATATACAACTATGAACCTATGTATGCTTATTGTGTGTATCTAGGCCCTACGTGAGGCTCGTGGTTGAACAAAGGGAGTCATGCCCCTTGGGATGTGTAAATTGGTTGCCGATGTAGCGTCGATGTTAGTCTAATCTAAGTGCACTTCATGTTGAACTTTAAATTATTGATTTGACATATAGGGACATCTAGGCTAGATGATTGTATAGGTGCATGCATAGTATGCATTAGAGGCATTTTAGGCTAGGCGTGGGCGATGGGTTCATTGCCGATCCGAGGGCTCTGGCAGCTCGGATCTAGCTCTAGAACCGAGGATGGGTAGCAAGGTCTAAGGCATGATTGTATTATTGGAATCCTTATGCTATCGAGGTTAATGTCTAGTTCGCTACAATGATATTGTTATTGAGGTTTAGAGGTCATGTCGTTTCTCCAATGTCGAGTGCTAAGGATGGTTGTCGATGCGTTCCTGACGTGGTCCCTATGCATGGGAATCCTGCTGGGTAAGGGTGATTCTGTATGTTACTGTTTCGCTACCTCTTGGTAACATTTTCAAGAAAGAGGTTTCATTAAAAGAGCCCTTGGGACATCGATGGGTTAAGAGACCCTTGGAATACCTTTGGCTTAGACGGAGAAATGACATTGTTATAGTTTCCTCCCTTTATGTGTGACATAGAGTAGAACCCTATTGAGCTTTGTTGCTCTCTCCTACCCGGGCTGCGTGTGCAGGTAGAGGCGCTAGCTCTCCAACTGTATCTCCAGCTAGAAAGACCTTTGGCGGCGCGTCGACTTCAAGAGGTGCTTGAGGATCCTGAGGGCCCATTTATACTTCTACAAATTTTATCAATCTCCCCACACCATGATTTGGTTATGAGACATGTTCCTGATGACGTGGCACATCTACCTTAGCAACAACGGCACGGCTGGCTGTGAATTTGAATCCTCCATGCATATTCTTTGCTACAGTGTTTCCAATAACAGAGCCCAGATTGATTCTCCTTCGATTTCCTTGTTTGCGTTGATTGCTTCAGCCTTCCATATTTAACATAATCAGGGTGAAGATTAGATCTATCTGCCACAACAGCCTTATCTTGAGATCCCAACATATCCTTTGTCAATCTCCCCACACCATCACCGTGTGTAACCCACACTTGCCGTTGCGGCAAACGAGCATCATTAGTAGCAGGCACACTCCACCTTGCTTCAGCCGGCTGGGGCCCAACCATCTAAGGATGGGTGTGATCTCTCCATCTATGTGGCTGCACCATTTGCCATGAACCAGCATCCTCCATCACACGGCTCCCATCCCCCGTCGACGGCCCTTTGCTATCCTCGGTACCAGCTACCAACGCCCTAGCAACACCTCTAGTGAACACCGGTGTCGAGTCATCCACACCCTCCCTGCCTGCCGGTCTCCCATATTTGCATCTCTCTTTCGTGTGGCCAATAAACCCACACAGTTCACATAATAGCATATTATCATAGATCAACGGTTGTATGAAGGCTTCGACGGCTCCATAAGCATTAAGATACCTCACCAGTGTGTCCTTCCAAGACGGCAGTATTGACATCCACCTCTATGCATACACGTGCATAGTGCCCCCTATCAAAGAGTTTTGTAGATGCATCAATAGCAGGAGGCCCGCCCAATGGTCACCGCAATAATCAGCAACGGTTCTCGTTCACTGAGATCATCTAGCAGCTCCGACATGCGAACCCATACCGGTACCTTCGTAAAATCAGACGTCGTCGGGCGGAAACAAGGCCTCCATCATATCAATGACAGTGTCTTCCCATCGATCGTCCATGGACCACGAGTACAGACCTTAAGAAGATCCATCTCATTGGCAAACTTGAGTACAAAAATATCATGAGCCTTGTCGATGGCCAAGGATGACTCCGTTGTCTTCCACACGAATGCCAACATCCTTCTCAAAAAGTCAAGCCCCACGCGACCACCAAAGAATCTCCCGATTAGAGAGTGCTCTCATTTCTTCTGACTGCTCGCCAAAACATCCGGCATGATGAATGCGCAGCCATGGTGGGCCTGTCCCAAACTACGAATCTCCTCATCCCCAACAAACTGTTGGTCTTCACCCCCCCTACAGCAACCTTCGTCCAACTCTTTCCTATTGCACCGCCAGCGCCTATCATTACCACATGCGGCGCGACACCGGTATAACATGTTCAAGAGAGAGGTTTCATTAAAAGAGCCCTTGGGACATCGATGGGTTATGGGACCCTTGGCATACCTTAGTGATTGGATACTTATAATGCATTCAATTGATTGATTTTCATATCCAAATCATGCTTGATTTATGTTATCTAATGCATATTTACGATGAATTTCATGTATTTGGATCATTTACACCCTTAGTATGTTATTGGTGTTAATTCGGTGTGATTGACATGTTTAGGGATTTTTTGTACTCTTAAGAACAAATTCAGTACTCGAAGTTGAATTTTGAACTAAAAATGTGATTTGTGAATAGGTGGAAATTCGAGTATAATTGCTTTAAATGTTGATTTTAATGCTTGGGCATGTGTATTACACCATATTTGAGATGTTAGAAGAGTTATTTGTGTTTAAAAGGTCAAGGATCAAAATATGACATTGTTGTAGATTTTCAAATTCCGTATTCTTCTTTAATGATTTGTGATCCTTTGACAAGGCATAAATGCATCCGCAATCACTCTAAAAATCTGTTTTAAAAGCTTGAGCATGTGTATTTCATGGTATACTTGATGATCATGCACTTGGTTGCGCTTAAATGCTCAAAGATCAAATTTTGACACTCTAAGCCACTTTCATTTTCCGTATTCTTAAGTGAATAATATGCGATCTTTGACAATGCATAAATGCTAGCATATAAGTCCAAAAAAATGTGCTTAAATACTTGAACATGTGTATTTCATTGTGTACTTGAAGCCCATATATTTGGTTCGATCAAGTTGTGTTCAGGTCAAAATTTGGCATGCCAAACGAGAACCGAAACATTGCTGATTCTACTGTTTTCGTATTTTTTCAGGGCTGAAGTAAAAAGGTCATAAATTGCTCAATTCTTATCAGAATTTTTCGTACAAAGTATCGTTGGAAAGATAATTTGAAGCTCTACAACTATGTCTCAAGTGACATTCTCTTTAGAGGTGGTTTTCACATCGGAATTTGGGCTCCAAATTTGGCTGACTTATGAAGCATTGGACAGAGCTGGAGTAAATCGGAGATAACTCTTGCTAGTTTTATCTGAATTTCTGGTGTAAGGTACCGTTGGAAAGGTCATTCAAAGCTCTACAACTTTTCCAGAAATAGCCATTCTCAAAAAAATGAAGTTTGTATACCGAAAATGCCCTCTGAATTTCTGGTTTCTCCAAAGCTTATTGGATCCACATCCTATTAACCCATTAAGCCTCTTAATGGATCCTATGCTTCAAGCCTATAAATAGGCACTTAAGGGCAGCCAAGAGAGGGGGGAACAGCTGGTGGAAGGGGAGAAAAGAGGAGAAGAAGAGGCTTTAGGGTTTTGAGCTTTCTTTGGTATTTTCTTTGATTTTGTTCTTCTTCTTTGTAAATTTGGTATTATGTGTAACTAAAGACTTGTAGATCTCATCCCGATCTATCTTTCTATCGGATTACAGTTTGGATTTGGTTTGATTTCAATGAAAAGAATGGTTTGATTACAATACTTGTTTCATTTTCTATTCCTCTAGCTTCTCTTTGCTTTTAGAGGTATAGATCCCTCTATTTTCTTTGAGATGCATGCTAGAATTGTTAGAATCAAGTGATTAGAGATATAGATCCCTTTACATCCTTGATATATCTTCATTTAGGTTGATCCTAATGTCTTGTTTAGAATTAGAGGTATAGATTCCTCTCTTTTTAGCAAGGTTTAAGTTAGGGTTACCTAAAGGCCTTGAGTTCTAAGGGTATAGAGTCCCTTAGTCTTTCTTTTGGCCTACCTTGAGGCTAGCCCATTGAGTAGTTAGGGGTATAGATTCCACTAATGATCTTGTTGCCTATGACTAGTGACTCTTGGTATTTTCATACCTAGAAACAAGTTTTGACAAACCATTGGCCTCTACCTTTGTGTATCTACACATGTTTTGAATGCCGTATTTACCTAGTTAGGGTTCGACGACAAGAATCCTAACTTAGTGAAGTGTTAGATGATCCAATTTGTACATCTAATTTGAAAGATAGTGAAGGTTGAGACTACACCTTCTTCCACTTGTTATCTCACCTTTATTTACTTTATTTATGTTTTAAACTTTACAAACCTTTATTTCAAAAATCCCAAAACATCTTCTATCGCTTTCCTTTTTGTTAAAAAACACAAAAATAGTTTTTACTCTTCTTCTTTTACATTTAAAGTTCCTAGTTTTAAATTCCATCGCTCCCTGTGGTAAATGATCTTGGGACTCACCCTTGTTTAACTTTGACAACTCCTGCGCTTGGGAGTATAAGCTAACTCATATTTGAGGGCAAGTCACTTAGGCTTAGGTGTAGAAACGACATTGTTATAGTTTCCTCCATGTGTGTGTGACGTAGAGTAGAACCCTACTGAGCTTTGTTGCTCACTCCTACTAGGGTTGCGTGTGCAGGTACAGGCGCTAGCTCTCCTACTCTAGCTCCAGCTGGACAGACCTTTGGTGGCGCGTCGACTTCAGGAGGTGCTTTAGGATCCTGAGGGCCCAGTTATACTTCTACAGATTTTGTTGTACAATTATAATTTGAGGATTGTATTAAATATATAATTCCCCTCTTTAAGGAATTTGTTGTATCTATTGCTTAATTGAGGAACAATTGTACTTTTAAATCTTGTATCATGCAATAGTGAGTTAATAGATTACAGTTTTTCCCTCATATTAGTTTTGTTTAAATTAACATTGATTTTTGTAATGTGTCGTGGCAGATTGGAAGTGAACAGGTTTAGGTCCCTCACGTCCCAGGTTGGATGGATTTTCTGGGTCGGAGTGTGACATTGCCACCATGATTTGGTTATGGGACCTGTTTCTGATGATGTGTCACATCTACCTTACCAACAAGGGCGCGGCTAGCTGTGGATTTGAATCCTCTATGCATATTCTTTGCTACCGTGTTTCCAATAACATAGCCCAGATTTGCTCCCCCTTGATTCTTCTTTGGTTTCCTTGTTTGGGTTGATTGCTTCTGCCTTCCATATTTAACATAATCAATGTGAAGATTAGATCTATCTGCCACAACAGCCTTATCTTGAGATCCCAACATATCTGATATCGCTCAAATGTGTCACGCACAGCGGTCGCGGTGCAGTACAACATAAGAAAGGTCGAACCCACAGAGAGACAAGCAGGAAAGATCCAGAAACACAGATAACAATATATCGAAAACAATCAAGAGCGATAAACGTTAAGAAAATAGATCGAAAATGTAATGATAAAATAAAGTTAACGAAAGAAATCAAAATTTGAATGAGGCTAGGCTTCAGGAATCACTTCACTCGGATTTAGATTCTTCTCTTCTCAATGGTTCATATAATACTCAGTTAATGGATTCACATCCCAATCACCTTAATCGGAAAATATGGAACTATAAACCTAACAAAATACAAAAGTGTCTCTTCCTATAATTGATTCTTCCTTATTATAGTTCTAACTTCATCCAACCCAAACCTAAGAATGCACGATACCGGCTGTCACTACAGGCAACGCACAACAAAAGTTCATCGGGACAAAGGCCTAACTCTATCTAACCGGATCTCTAAGAATACACAATACCAACTCTCACAATCAGCAATGCATAGCAAAGATTCCTCGGGATAGAGCCCCAACCTTGTCTTACCATATCCCTAAGAATACACAATACCAGCTGTCACTACGGGCAATGCATAGCAAAGGTCTCGCAAGACTCGGTAAGAGAATCAAAAGAGATAACTATGGGATCACAATATCATAAAAAAAGCATGACTAGGTTTATAATATTAATCATCCACATAGAAATCTATAATCTGAAAATAATCTTTGAAGATCCAATACATAGAAAAGAGTTTAACAATAAAGATTAAAACTATGAACCATTGTTGGAGAAGAAGCCCTAGTCCTCGCTAGATGATCCGTCCGCCATGCCCGCGGATTACTCGACCATGGATGGAGATTCCTTCATCTTCTTCCTTTGGAAAATGTCCAGAAAAGAGCCTCCAAAAACGTCCAATAACTCCCCTTTTTGATTAACCCTAAGTTTCCTATTTATAGCCCAAAGTCTCTCCATCCTCGGATTAGATCTAAACCGTTGATTTTCTTCACTGGGAAAGTAGGATCGATCCCTCCATAGGTGTAGGACCGATCCTTTGCATCAAAATCTTCAATTTCTGGCTACGCCTGTGAGGACCTGTCCCTCTACCCCTGTGGCTCGCTGTAGACCCCAAGGGCAA
Source organism: Narthecium ossifragum (assembly GCA_963920575.1). NCBI lineage: Eukaryota > Viridiplantae > Streptophyta > Magnoliopsida > Dioscoreales > Nartheciaceae > Narthecium > Narthecium ossifragum. Next base: position 5,811,049 of record OY986971.1, on the reverse strand, counting down.
TTTGGTAAATTACGCCTTGTTGGTTTGTTTCACACCCGCGTGTGCACACACCGGCCTTGTTTGTGTTAATGCTTGTTTAGACTGGCTAGGTGGACCCAGGATCGGAAGATCCCAGCTCGGGCGCGCGGAAGCTTGCCTTTGGGCAGCTGACGACCCTCGAGCGATCGATCGCTCCTTGGAGCGATCGGTCGGACTCATGAGCGAGTCGGTGGTGGGATCGAGCCAGGGCGCGAGCGATCGATCGCTCCTTGGAGCGACAGATCGGACTCGCGTCGGTGGCTTTTCTGCTTCGCGAGGACGGCCACCGCTGGCCGTCGCTCTCCCCTGTCAGAGGGGGGAGGACTTTCCCTCCCCTCCCCTCACTTTTCTCCCATTCCTCGGCTTTCCCCTCCCCCTTTCCCCTCCTTTTCTTCCCCTCCTCTTCCTCCTTCTCCTCCTTTCTTCTTCCTCTTTCTTTCTTCTCCCGAAACCTCTGCTTCTTCCCATGTTTCCGACAACCAACCTTCCTCACCTCCGTTCTCCCTCCTCCGACCATCTTTTTCGGCGTTCTAAGGCTCGTTGGATTCGTGACAATGAGAGAAAGATCCCTGAAGTGGTTTGGAGGCTTGTTGGTGATCAAATCGCTGGGAATCAACCGAGGAAAGCGCAGCTAGGTAGGGTTATACCTACTGATGTTTATTTCGGGTTTTCTCTAGATCTAGCCGTTGGATCTTGTTAATCCTTATTTTGTTGGATTCCTTATGCCCATTAGAATTATGGATATGAGTTTCATATTATTTGGTTGATATTTGAGTAGTTTTATTGCTTGATTAAGCTCGGATTTCTGGTTTTCTGCTGTTCTTGAAGAATAGCCTGCTTGCGGCGAGTTTTCCGGCCGGCATGTACATGAGCTTGGCTTTTCATAAACATAAGAGTTGTAGATCTATTCGTCAGCTTTCCATTCCATCTTGTTTCGTAATTTTCCGATTTGTCTACGATTTCTTATGAATTGTTTGCTGGGGGGCTGCGTTGCAGCAATTAATGGGTAAGTTAGTTTGATTAACGATTTAGATTAGCGTTTTCCCGTTAATCCAACCGTTGGCTGATTAGGAATTTTGGATATGTTGATCCTGGTATATACACCTACTGGTGGCTAAGTTGGATCTTGAATCCGACTTCGTTTGGACGTCGGATCGACGGGATCAATTAGCCCCTAAGTAGAGGTTTTTGGTGTTTGAATATAATATTATATTTCAGAATATAATATTATATTGTTACTGTTCATTCAGCGGTTTTCGGGGTTGCTTTCCATTGCAGGAGTTCGCGGTTGACGGTCGTGGTACCGTCGTAATGTCGGGACCCGCAGCGGATCGGCTGGCAGCGGCTGGTAGTACCGCTGCAGCGATCCAGTAGACTTATATGATGCTTGACATACTGTTGCATGTTTTACCTCTTATCTGTGTATATCATAGCATGCATTTCCCTATTGTGCATTAGTTGCATTGGTTAGGGCGTGGGTGATTTTTGGGTCGCCGTCCCGAGGCTGGAAGCTCGGACTTAGCCCTAGGACCGGAGTTGGGTGGTTTAGACCCGGTTTGAATTGTAGTGTCCAGTCAAACTTGATGATAGGCTTAGATGACTGGTGCACTTGTTGCTTGATGATTGTAGAGGTCGTTTCGGCCTCGAGTCGGATCTAAGGTGTAGCCGGTGTCCGGCGTTCTTAAACTCTTGAGTAGAGGAGTTGCCTACTCAGTGGTGTCTTTTCCCACCAAACAGTGTTATGTGTCCTGTTGAGAGTCAGCAGTGTTGTTTCCTGCTACTGAGTGTGACCCGACATGTGACCAGCCCGGCTGGAAGATCATGATCGGAGCCTCATGGACAAGCGGTTGGGTTATGGGACCCCTGTATACACCCAGGTTCTACTTGAGGGCGACACTGTTGTTGTCACGCCCCAACCCGCGAAAGCCCAACCGGGCCGGGCGACGCAAATCGGAACCTAACCAACGCGGAAAAAGAACGACGAGGGTTCCCTCTAACCTATTGGTCTCCCTAGCAATTCACCAAAACACCCTCCATTAAAACAACAATATCAATTAGCAAAACCTCGAATCTCAGATTAAAAACTCAAGTGTTAATATATACAAATCCTCGAGGGGAAGATTCAAAGTACAACATTACTCCCGTAGGAGACTAACTAACATAAGGGTAAAAGCAGTAAATATCGCCTCCTCTCAAAAGCCACCAGGCGTCGCCGCACCGCCGTCCAACTGCCCGGTAGGGGCCACAGAGGAAGAACTGACGCCTGCACCTGCAAAACGCAGCCCGGGTAGGAGTGAGCACTAAGCTCAATAGGGATCTACACTACGACACACAGAAGGAAGAGGGAAACGCAACAGTGTCGCCCTCAAGTGGAATCTGGGTGTATACATGGGTCCCATAACCCCATCGCGTGTGCCTGAGGCCCACGATCATGGTCTTCCAGCCGAGCTGGTCATATGTCAGGTCACACTCAGTAGCAGGAAATGACACTGCTAACTCTCAACAGGACACTGAACACTGTTTGGTGGGAAGAGACACCACTGAGTAGGCAAATCCTCTACTCAAGAGTTTTAAGAAGAACCGGGCACCGGCTACACCTCAGATCCAACTCGGGGCCGACACGACCTCTACAATCATCAAGAACAAGTGCGCCAGTCATCTAAGCCTATCATCGAATCGACTGGACACCACAATTCAAACCGGGTCCAAACAGCCCAACCCCGGTCCTAGGGCTAAGTCCGAGCTTCCAGCCTCGGGACGGCGACCCAAAGATCACCCACGCCCTAACCAATGCAACTAATGCACAAAACAACAATGCATGCTATGACATACACATATAATAGGAAAGGCATGCAACAGTATGTCAAGCATCATATAAGTCTACTGGATCGCTGCAGCGGTACCACCAACCGCTGCCAGCCGATCCGCAGCGGGTCCCGGCATTACGACGGTACCGCGACCGTCAACCGTGGACTCCTGCAAGGGGAAGCAACCCCGAAAACGATGATGAACAAAACACAATATAATATAATATTCCGAAATATAATATTATATTCAAAAACACCTAAAGCCTCTACTTAGGGGCTAATTGATCCCGTCGATCCGACGCCCAAACAATGTCGGATTCAAGATCCAACTTATTCACTAGTAGGTGTATAAACCATGATCATCATATCCAAAAATCATAATCATCCAACGGTTGGATTAACGGGAAAACGCTAATCAAAATCGTTAATCAAACTAACTTACCCATTAATTGCTGCAACGCAGCCCTCCAGCAAACAATTCATAAGAAATCGTACATAAATCCGAAAAATATGAAACAAGATGGAATGGAAAGCTAACGAGTAGAGCTACAACTCTTATGTTTATCAAAAGCCAAGATCATGTACTTGCCAGCCTGAAAACTCACCGCAAGCCGGCTGTTTCTCAAGAACAGCAGAAAACCAGAAATCCGAGACTAATCTTGCATAAAACCTACTCAAATCTCAACCGATTAACATGAAACTTAAATCATTTATTCTACAAGGTATAAGGAATCCAACAAAGCAAGGATTAACAAGATCCAACGGCTAGATCTCAAGAAAACCTGAAAAGAACACAGTAGGTATAACCCTACCTAGCTGCGCTTTCCTCGGCTGATTCCCCGCGATTTGATCACCAACAAGCCACCAAACCGCTTCAAGGATCTTCCTCTCGTTGTCATGAATCCAACGAGCCTTAGAACGCCGAAAAAAATGGCCGGAGGAGGGAGAACGGAGGAGATGATGCTCGCCGGCGGTAAAGGGGAGAAAACAAAGCACCGCGGGAAAGAGAGAAGGAAGGAAGAAGAGAAGAGAAGGGAAGGAAAGAAAAGGAAGGAAAAGCCTGGAGAAGCCGGGAAAACGGGGGAAAAGCTGGGAGAGGGGAGGGGAAGTCCTCCCTCTCTGACAGGGGAGAGCGACGGCCGACGGCCGTCCTCACGAAAGAGAAAGAAAGCACCGACTCGAGCATGATCGATCTCCAAGGCATGTGAGATCGATCTCCTTTGCAATCCAGATCGATCTCCTTGAAATCCAGATCGATCTCCTTTGCAATCCAGATCGATCTCCCTAGCCATCCAGATCAATCTCCTTTACTCAGAAAGGCAAACTTGGGCTAAAACACAAGCCCAAGCTCAGATCTTCCGATCTCGGGTTCACCTAGCCATTCTAAACAAACACGAACACAGACAAGGCCAGTGTGTGCAGACGCGGGTGTGAAACAGACCAACAAGGTGCAATTTACCAAATTGCCCTTGCGATCTACAACGAGCCACAGGGATAGAGGGGCAAGTCCTCACAGTTGTGTTTCCCTCTTCCTTCTGTGTGTCGTAGTGTAGATCCCTACTGAGCTTAGTGCTCACTCTTACCCGGGCTGCGTTTTGCAGGTGCAGGCGTCAGTTCTTCTTCCTTGGCCCCTACCGGGCAGTTGGTTGGCGGTGCGGCGGCGCCAGGTGGAGTCTGAGAGGTGGTGATCCTTTACTGTTTTTATCCTTATGTTAGCTAGTCTCCTACGGGAGTAATGTTGTATTTGAACTCCCCCCTCTCTGAGGATATGTATATTAAATCTTTTTGAGTTCGTAAATCTGTAGTTCGAGGTTTCATTAAATTATTGTCTTTAATTTGGGGGTGTTTTTGGTGAATTGTTAGGGAGACCAATAGGTTAGAGGGAACCCTCGCCAGCTTTTCTTTCGCGTTTGTTAGGTTCCGGTTTGCGTTGCCCGGCCCGGTTGGGCTTTCGCGGGTTGGGGCGCGACAGCCCGACTCGGATCGATCCCACTATAGGTGTCGGATCGATCGTCTTCTTCTTTATTTTCCGTAGCCTGGGTCACCCGAGTAGGATCGATCCTTGCATAGAAGGAGGATTGATCCTTCTCAGTTGGATCGATCCCACTATAGAAGGAGGATCGATCCTTCTCCTCAAAATTCTCGAGTGAAAGGAGGATCGATCCTTCTGTGATCATCCGAAAGGTGGGTGTTCTGTCAGGTCTGTCTGCATAAAAGGATCGATCCTTCTAGGGAACAGGATCGATCCGTCTTTCCTGTGTATTTACTGTTCTGCCATTTAGACTGCGCCATCGGTACTAAAGTTGCCGTAACTTCCTCTAGGGAACTCGGAATCACAAACCGTAAAATTCTCCATAAACTAGACTTCAAGAGCTTTCCAATGATATATGGCACAACATCTGGTTCTTCATGAGCAGGTACAGTTTAATCTTTAAAGTTGATCCGTATACTCTTTTCAGCTTCTTTTAGCTCCAATTTCCTGCATTTTCCAAGCAACAATGTGAAGCATATAAAAGTATAAAAATCGTGCTAAAGAAGTTGATTAAGGGTGAAGATATAGCAATTGAGATGGTTATAAGGTTGTTCAGTGTGCACTTTCATGCACTCATCAATATCCCCTGTCAATCTCCCAACATCATTACTGCGTGGAACCCACACTTGACGTTGTAGCAACTGAGCATCACTAGCGGCAAGCACACACCACTCTGCTTCAGTCGGATGTAGGCCACCCATCTAAGGATGGGTGATGTCGCGCCCCAACTCGCGAAAGCCCAACCGGGCCGGGGGACGCGAACCAAAACCTAACTAACTACTGAAATTTTGGCGATGGTTCCCTCTAATCTACTGCTTTCCCTAAGCATTCATCAAACACCCTTAATTAACAATTCTAAATTAACAGAATCCTCAAAATTAAAGATTACAAATCCAAAGTGATACAAGTCTACAAACCTCGAAGAGGGGAAATCAAGTACAAACATATACACACTCCCGTAGGAGGCTGACTATACAAGGGTTCTGCTGAAAGAAAGATCACCGCCAGGCACCGCCGCACCGCCAACCAACTGCCCGGTAGGGGGCCATTGAAGAGGAGCTAACGCCTGCACCTCCAAAACACAGTCCGAATAGGAATGAGCAACTAAGCTCAGTAGAAAAACTACACTACGACTCACAGAATGAAGAGGGAAATGCAACAGTGTCACCCTCTAGCAAGGCCTAGGTGTACGCAGGGGCCCCATAACCCCACCGTGTGTCCATGAGGGGTCTCAGTCATGGTCTTCCAGCCGAACTGGTCACATACTGGGTCACCCTCAGCGAGGCAGGAAACCAACACTGTCATCTCACAAGCAGAAAACCAGCACTGCTAGACGGGAAGACAACACTGCTGAGTAGACACACCCTCTACTAAAGAGACAACAAAACCGGACATTGGCAACACCTCAGTTACTGGCTAGAGGTCTACACGACCTCTAAATTATCTATCAACAATTGTTCAAGTCATCTAGGCCTATCATCTAATTCTACTGAACACAACCATTCAAACCTGGACCAAGCTACCCAGCCACGGTCCTAAGGCTAATCCGAGCTTCCAAGCCCTCGGGACGGCGATACCACAGATCGCACATGCCCTAACCTTATGCAGCTAATGCACAATCATATGCATGCTATGAACACACGCAGGAGAGCAAATAAGCATGCAACACATGTGACGATAATAAACAAGGTCTGGGTCCGGCACCCTACCAGCCCGGGGTGGTGAACAAATAAGTAAGGTCGAGAACTGCTGCAGCGATACCACCACCAGCTGCCAGCCAGTTCACAAAGGAAAACAAGCAACAGGAAGCAACCCCGACAAGCAAGGCTAACATTACAACATAACAAGCCATCGGCGCACGCCGGCATGCTAGGCTATGGAAAGCAATAGGGCAACCCGCCCGTTTATTCTACACACCCCGAGAGTCAGCACTCTCCCGGTTCACCACTACCCTTCATTATGGGGCTAATATGCTTAAGATATGTACAAAGTATAAAGTGGTAAAGAAAACCGTACATACAAAGCCTCACAGACAAAAGCCATTGAAAAACACCTCATTGTCACACAAAGGATCGATCTTCCTAGTGATGGAAAGGTTCCGTCCCTGTCAAGCCCAAGGTAATCGATCTTTCCTCCAAAAAGGATCGATCATCCTCGCGACAGAGGCCTCATCCATGCCAGCCAAGAGGAAGGATCGATCATCTCCACCAGATGATCGATCATCCTCGCGACAGAGGCCTCATCCATGCCATCAAAGAGGAAGGATCAATCATCTCCACCAGATGATCGATCATGCTCGGGCTAGGCATGACCAACCCAGAGTGATCGATCATTCCTCAATAATGATTGATCCTTTTGGGTTCTCCGACAACCGGCCGGTGAGAAATACCGTCGAAAAACTCTACCAAATCCCACAAAACCTTGGGGTCTGGTAGTACGAAGGACCACGAGTCCAAAACCAGTACTTGCATTGAAAACAAGCAAGTATACTAGCATATCCAAGCAAAAGAAACACGGACAAACTCAAAACCACAAAAAACCGGGAACTCAAGTAGGTAGAATCCCTACCTAGACTAGAGCAGCTTCAATCCGCGCTGCTGAGCCTAGTATCGTCCTCAATATCCTCCAAAATCTCGTCAGATCTGAACTCAAGAACGGCAGTTTTCAAAAGGAGAAAAAGAGAAGGGGTTGCGTTCGTTTTATAGACGGACGAACCGACTTATGAATGATCGATCCTTCATGACGATGCAATTTGACTTCCTGGCACTAAATGATCGATCCTTCTAGCAAGGAATGATCAATTATTTTGGTGCAGAAAGCTACACTTGGGTTAGAACACAAGCCCAAATTCGGATCTTTCGATCTCGGATCACCTAATCGCTCTAAACAAACATTATCACAAACACGGTCAATGTGTGCACACACGGGTGTGAAACAAACCGACAACGCGTAATTTACCAAATTGACCTTGTGGCCTAAGAAACAAAGCGATCCACCGGATCGCGCGCTCGACGCGAAACAAGCAAACGAGCCACGGGCCTGACCCAGATGGTCGACACAGGAGTAGAGGGACATGTCCTCACATCCTAATACCAGTGTCAAGTCATCTATGTTGCGGGCCACCCATCTAAGGATGGGTGCGATCTCTCCATCTATGCGGCTACACCATTTGCCATGAACCCGCATTCTCCATCACACGGCTCCCATCCTCCATTGACGGCCCTTCGCCATCCCCGGTACCAGCTACCGGCGCCCCAGCAACACCTCTAGTGAACACCGGTGTCGAGTCATCCACACCCTCCCTGCCTGCCGGTCTCCCATATTTGCATCTCTCTTTCGTGTGGCCAATAAACCCACATAGTTCACATAATAGCATATTCTCATAGATCAACGGATGTATGAAGGCTTCCACTGCTCCATAAGCATTAAGATACCTCACCAATGTGTCTTTCCAAGACAGCAGTATTGATATCCACCTCTATGCATACACGTGCATAGTGCCCCCTATCAGAGAGTTTTGTAGATGCATCAATAGCAAGAGGCCCACTCGATGGTCACCGCAATAACCAGCAATGGTTCTGGTTCACTGAGATCATTTGGCAGCTCCAACATGCGAAACCATACCGGTACCTTTGTAAAATCAGACGTCGTCGGGTGGAAACAAGGCCTCCATCATATCAACGACAGTGTCTTCCCAGCGATTGTCCACAGACCACCAGTAAGGACCTTAAGAAGATTCATCTCATTGGCAAACTTGAATACAAAAATACCATGAGACCTGTCGGTGACCAAGAATGGCTCCGTTGTCTTCCACACGAACGCCAACATCCTTCTCAAAAAGTCAAGCCCCACGTGACCACCAAAGAATTTCTTGATTAGAGAGTGCTCCCATTTCTTCTGACTGCTCGCCAAAACATCCGGCAAAATGAATGCACAACCATGGTGTGCCTGTCCCAAACTACGAATCACCTCATCCCCAACAAATTGCTGGTCTTCACCCCCCTTAAGCAACCTTCGTCCAACTCTTTCCTATTGCACTGCCAGTGCCTATCTTATCCAAGGTTAGATCCAGCATCCCTACCACCTCCGACCATTTCCTTCCGCGTTCGTAACGCCGGAACTCAACAAAACCGCTCACGTGATATCACGTGAACGGAATACCGTCAACAGAGGAGAACGATAGCTGACACTAGGTACCATATTGTACGGGTACTAGATATGAAATTTTACTAAATAGCAAAGATCATATACTAAATTTATAATTCACATATTATACGGGTACCATATATGAAATTTTATGGCTACCATATATGAAATTAGTGTTGTCCCCTACCACTTGGTAGGGTAACTACCAACTCCACTTATAAATAATAATAAAAAACTCCACTCCAATAACCACCTAATAACTCTCTCTCACTAAACCCCCTCAATTTAAGATTAGCATGCCATATAGGCGTGACATACGCTCAACCTAAGACATTTCCTCGTCACTTAGGATAGCGAAAGTTTCACTTATAACGATACTGCCGTATAAGGATGAATTTAGCCTAAAATATATGATTGCTGTTGATCATAGAACAGCATGCAAAACTCCTATAAGGATGAATTTAGCCTAAAATATATGATTGCTGTTGATCATAGAACAGCATGCAAAACTCCAACAAAACGGGGAAGCAGCAGTAGAGCCCTTTCAAAGCTCCGCCCCGCTCGCATCGCCACGGCGGAGATGGTGATGTGGGTCTTCGGGTATGGCTCGCTCATCTGGAAGGCGGGCTTTGCATACGATGAGAGGCTGGTGGGGTTCATCCGAGGATATGGCAGGGTCTTCTACCAAGGCAAACACTTTTCTTGAATCTTGATGGATGTATTGGTCTCTCTATTGGTTTGTGATGGATTTGGTTTGGTGGATGCTCTATGGTATTCAGGCAGCACCGATCACAGAGGGACCCCTGCATTTCCTGGTAGGACTGTTACCTTGGAGCATGTCCCGGGAGAAGTCTGTGTATGCCCTAATCTCCTCTCCCCGTTTTACTACTTGTCCATTAACGCAATTTCCTATCTATGTTTGGATGATCGCTATATATATTTGTGCATATTCCTTTGTCCTGTTTGTTCGTTGTTGGAGAGTGTGATATTTGAATCGCCCAAATGGTTTATCTGGAAAGCTGTTGTTTAGATTTGCTATTTCTGTTCAATTAAAACCGAAAGTAGGACAGTGAAATTTCTAGTCCTTGGATTGCTTGAAAATATTTGGACTTGATATGATGCAGCAGGAGATTGAAAAGGAGTAATTTAGATACTGCTAACTGATAGCTATGATGATGTGATTTACTCTGCCATAGTTTAGGTACAAGAAGGACATTAGGAGAGGAGATTAGGCACCTTAGAGCAGTTCAGATCCTCTCGAAAGCGGGTCATTTGACACCATGCTCTTAAGAACAAGTCTTGAAGTTTCAATTTGAGTGTTGGACGGCGATGAGCAGTTCACATCCCTAATCCTTCAAGAACAAGTCTTTGTAGGGCATTGGACGGCGATGAGCATGTTCTGGGAGTCAAGATTTCCTTGTGGGAGATCATTGCTGAACTCATGTGATAAAAGTTAGGGAGAATTTTAGTCTTTTGACATTGGAGGGTAATTTCTTGAATTTGACTATGCTAGTTAATTGGATAATGGTGGGCACAAGGATGAATCTATTAACTGTTAAATCACCATTTACCCCAAAAGCCTTAAGCTGTGGAGAAGGCATTTATAATATCCAATCATAATCTAACATGGTCGCTTTGTGTGGTCTCGAATGACTGTGATTCTACACATGTGGATCTTGAAATGAGTAGACTGATGGAGATGGGGTTCAAACGCTCGACATCACTTTTATACCAGGTTAAGTTTGTCCCAAAAGCTTTATCTAATAGGAAGAGGTGATTTTTTTTGTGAATTCTATAGGGAGATTATAATTTCGAGAGAATGAGATGAAGAAAGTAAAAAAGAAGAGAGAGAAGCCTTATAGACTGCATTGATTGAAGTGGATGGATGCTTCTCCTAATCATGGAGTACTCCACAAATGTGTGTCTGTGGCCTGTGTGCGCGCGCGTGCGATTTTTATTAGAGTTTTCATAGGATCAGTATTTTCTAATTCAAAGCTGAAGAAAATAGAATCCCTAATCCTAATCAAAATAGTTGTAACACTCTCTCTCAATCTCAAGGTGATTAATGAAACTTTTGAGTTTATTAATTACCAGATGCTGAGAAAGTAAAGTTTGAAGATCAATCAGGGTTTGCGAGTTGATTTAATCGTTCTTGTTTTGAACCTATTACACTTCGGGTTTAGCAATTTCGAGCTCCATTAAGATCAAGCTTGTTTGATTCTGCTAAATTTAATTGGTCCAAATTGTTGATTTTTGTTTGATTTACAAGCTTAATGTGACCATTTGTATTTGTCATGAAGTGATTAGGAAAGGAGATACATGAGGGCCAGGGTTCCCTGAGAGTAACAATGGTGTGAAATCTCACTAATATCACTTAAGACATAAGTTTGTTGGTCATTCGTTTGAATAGCCATCATAGTATACTCTTCCCCAAGCTAATTATTTGCTCAATAAGGCACAGCACACCGTAATATAATTAGGACTAATCCTTTATAATTAGGACTGATCCTTAAAGAAGGTATGAACAAACTTTTCTAATTGGACTAGAACATGATATTAGATTGATTGCTGAAAAGGACATAACATAAATCTTTAAGTACAGGTGTCAAACTCTTATGTTCTCTTCACCTTAACGCACAAATTAAGCAAAATTCTTGCTAGAAGCTTGTAGGACAGGTAATAGTTTTATATGAGTACTTCATGACAAAGATGAGACTTTGCTGGAAAATCTACTGGCCTTTTGAGTCTATTCTCCTTATATAGAACTAGATGGATTCCCATGCCCCTGGCACGGTTGATAAAAAGCAATGAATAAGAAAAATAAAGTAAAAAAGGAAGAAGTATTCTGATGATTATGAGAAGAAAAGGGAAATAAGAAAGATTCCAGAATGCATGGTGCCCTTCCATTACGACAAATATCTAAACAGTTGATAATATGGATTTATGATAATATCCACATGATTACATCTAAACAGTTGATGATATAGATTAGGACACGTTTAAGAAAGAAAAGAAAAAAAAATTTGAATATGGACAGTGCAGTTATCTATTTGAAGAAGATTGATTGCATCAAACAAAAAAACTTACATGATCACCAAATCCAACTCATTCCTGTGAGAATCCATATCTAAATAAGAGAAATTATCCATCGCGCGAGACAACATGCCTGTGAGCCGTGGAAGCAAATGCAGTTGTCTAAATCCCACTTCTCTAATTCTTTCTCAAAATCCCATCTCTGAAAACCATTGCCTCGTGGTTATGTAACCATTGCCTCGTGGTTATGTAGCTGTTGCCTCGTGGTTATGTAACCGTGTGTAACCTCCTACGCCCATTTATCCTGCCTCATGTCCATGCTCTGGACCGCTAGAATTTAACACGAAGGACAATTGTGAGATGTCTGATAGGATGCACCGGGAAATATAAGATTACTCGGTGGCCCCCGGTGCCACTTGGCACAGCTAACCCCCACCCCCATACTCCTCTCTCTCTCTCCCCTAACCACTCGCTAACCAACACCCTCCACTCCTCTCTTTCACGTGGCTTCATCTCGATCGCATGATATATCAGGGCATAACTTAGATCAGGCATCCTCAGCCGCATGATAGAATGCACCTGATCTTATATAATAGATACAATGCTTGATTACAGCTTCTAATCTCCTCGATCTGAGCATCTACCAAAAGTAGATCTAACCTAAAAGGGAAAGACAGCTCAATCCTATTTACAGTATACAAAAGAACATGCTATCAGATCCCTAGTTTTCAGCATGCAGCAAGGATGCTAGCCTGTCATACGACAGCTAGCATTAACACTTCAGTTTTTGGAATGGACACCTATGGATGAGGTTTTTCCTCCTAGCATTATGTTAACTGTTTAGCCAAAGCTTCACTTCTTTGGCCGAGAAAATCAAACTGTGGTTAGTCCTATTCTAGTGCTGCTTTAGGGTTACTTCTATTTGAGTACAAACTGTGGCTTCTCGTGAATTTTTTTACGTCATATTTATTTGCTGCCACATTCAAAGTTCTGCCCTTAGGTTGTTTTGGCCTCTACATTGACTTTTATCTGTTGGGCCATTCCTATATTATTCAAATGTTAACTTAGTCCATTGTGCAATACCTGCATAAATGTCTAATTCCTGTCTTTTAGTCTCTCTCCCTCTGCCTTTTTTTGTTTATGCGAATCATGCCATATGCTTCGCTAACCATTGAGAAAGTATACAACATTCTATACTTACAATTAGACATCAAATATGGCTACATTGTACCATATTGAATTAGCCTATTTCTCCTCAAATAAGCATTTCAGTGGTTGTTAATGAGGCATAGGTAATGTAGGAAAAAAACATTAATATAATCCAATTGACAATCATGATGAACTCTTCAGTGACATAGGTAAAACAGGAATGTAGTTGAATTGACAATCCAAGATGAACTTTTACTCCTCCTACATGGCTCCTTTTCTGCAAAGCTGTTACTCGGGCTTCGCATCTGCTTGGCCTCGAAGACACTAGTATAGGACCTATCGATCGCGAAGGACAACCTGGTTGTGAATATCTTAAAGTTGATTCCTACTTATTTAGTAGAAGTAAGTTGGATTTTGATGTTGAATTTGCAAGTCTCATGTGAATTTCAAATTGTACGTTTTACTATCTGTAACTAAACCATTTTTAAAGAAATGGGACACTAACTGCTAAAAGATATCTAGGTACAAGATTGAAGGTGATAATATGTAGTTGTATGTCTGTATCAACTTTAGCGTTTGGCATGAATCACAACATCCAAGCTTCTAAATGGTAAATTGTAATATCTTGACATTTACAAGGTTGAGTTCAACTGTTTGCTTCCCTTGCTTGCAAGAGTAACTATGATTGGACGATCTTTTATGACTAACTATACAGTTTTCACATTGAGATGATGTGTTGTTGCTTTCCACCTTTGGTATGTCCTCTAATATGGATTTCCTTGATTCTTTTTGTTTGTTTTTTTTTCTGGTGATTCTACTTTAATGAATTTGGTATTTGTTGGGAATATCATGTTTCAAACTACTAATATCTCAGACTATTTTTCAGTGGGGAGTTGCTTATAAAGTTTCTGGAGAGGAAGCTGAGAAAACTGCATTAGCTGTAAGAAATACCTCTTGAACTTATTATTACCTTCAAGATCTAGACTTATTATTTGATCTGCATTCTGAAGTCTTGAGGTCTATGATTGAAGATGACATCTTCTGTCCACAGCAACCTATGGAATTGTTCGGGAAAAACTTGGTCAAACTATGCTTATGTCTACTTCCTCGCATCTTTTTAACATCCCTAGGCAAAAGCATAATGCTTCCTTACAAAATAACATCAAATAAAACGATAAGGCAGCACCTTATTATCTATTTGTATCGTTTTGTATCACTTATAAATTTCTTTCTATGTCATACTTCCTGATTCTACCCTGTAGAGTTGGATTATCTTAATTACCTTCATCTTTGCTGTCATGAAGTCATCCTGATGCAGGAGCAAGTTCCATAACTAAAAGGAATTCAAAATTGATTTGATTTGTTATGATTGGTTTCTTATTTGAGTTGATATTTATTTAAATTTCCTATTATAGTTAGCCTCTTGAAAAGGCTATAAATAAGGGATTTGTATGCCCATTAAGGGCAAGCTATGATGGATGAAAATTGAAGAGGAGCTTTTTCTCCTTTGGGTGGTGATTCTTGGAGGTCGTCCTACATCACATCCTTTATACTGCATGCAAACTAACATATGAGTGGGAATGGGCTTCAGTAAATATGTTACCTTTTGGTCAATATGCTAATTCCAAAGTATTTAAGATGACATGTCCATATCCTCAAGTAAACTACCATTCTATCATGTACCTGATGATATGTGTAACGAATAGTGTGCAATTTACTTATTCTAATCTATCATTCTTATTTTAAATACTGAATGCTTTAGTCAACAGTGTTGGAAACTGATGGGATATGCAATTGGATCCCTAATTTTGGCTTTCCAAACTAGCACTCTCGAAGCTTTTGGTAAGGATTTATGTTGGACATGGATATCTAACGCGCACGTAGGCATTGGCAATCCCTTAGGGAGTGTGTATTATTTATAAGAATGATACATTAGAACAAGTAAATTGCATAGGCAATGGCAATCCCTTGGTAAAATGTTTTTTTCTAATCTACATATCTAATGCGTGCATAGGCATTGGTAATCCCTTAGTGATTGTGCAATTTACATATATATATATATGTATGTGTACGCGCGCACACACACATGTATATATGTATTCCCGTACCCCTTCAACTGTTGTTCTTTTATACTCGGTCTTCTGTGCTTTCTGCAAGTAATCACACTTATATGACATTAAGGATGTGTGATGCAGTATTTGGAAGTGAGGGAGAAACAATATGACATGAAGGCATATCTTGATTTCTTTACAGTAAGTCTACTTATTGTCATCTCTGTTTTCTCCTCCACGAGATGATAAGATTCACCAAATAGAGGATTGCATCATCCAGGACCCAATTTCTGAAACTCCAGCTGTCTGTGGAGTAATGGTGTAAGTGATGGACTACTAGAAATAATTGTCAAGGTTCTGAGCTGGTGAAACACAACCTGATGGGTGTGACTGTTCAGATACATAGCTTCACCGGACAAAGAGATCAACAGGAACTACTTGGGACCGGCATCGCTTGAAGAAATAGCCAAGTTTGATCTTTCCTCTTTTAGTTATTTAGTTATTTATTTAGTTTCTCAAATTTTTGAAGTTTGACACATAGGCTTCTTGCAACCTCTGTAGACAAATCATTCATGCTGAAGGCCCTTCAGGACCCAACAGAGACTACCTTTTTCAGCTCGAGGATGCACTAAAAAGCTTTGGTGAGCTCTCAGATATAATTTATTGCACTAATGCATGCATGCGCGCGTCTTTTGATTTCAATTCCTGCAGGATGTGAGGACTTGCATGTTATGGAACTTGCAAATGCAGTCAGAAGATTGCTTTTGGAGTTGGAATCTGGTCCATGATTCTTGAATTCTGGGCATTGCATTGGACATGCAACGTTTCTTTTGGAGTTGGAATCTGCTCCATGATGATTACTTTATCATTTATCTTCACAGTTGGTCTAATCCGAATATTGGGCACAGCTATTGTTTGGAAAATCAGCATAATAATAGAGTTATCATCTATCTTCACAATTGGTCTATTTTTTATTTTTTATTTTTCGGTTTTTACCCTTTCAGGGCTGATTGGTTAGGAAAATTGTCTTCATATTTTCATTTGCTGTTTTCCTCATCTGTTCTCCGTTTTCAAATGGAAAAAGCCCAAGTACTATAATTTGGTGTTTTCATATTTTCTGGAACACAGGTTTCCTGTTTCCTGGAAAAAAATGTTTTCAAAAGAATAAACCAAACGCATTTTCAGCAAGTTTATGTCTAGCAGTTCCCTTTTTCTATCAGTTGTCCAATTTTATTTTTTTTCCCCCATTGTTGGTCCTCCAAGAAATTTGTTAGCATGTAGCAAGTTAAGTAATCATCATTGCCTTCCATGGCCAGGATGGGTAATTGCACTAACTTTTCAAAGCACACTGAACTGTCATAATTTATAACAATATGCTAATTTCACAAAGATCCAATGTATTCATAAATAGCTGACCAATTTCTCAACTTTCAAATACTCAGCTGAACAAGTCTGTTCTCGATCAAGTACTCCACGAATTCGTCGATCAGATAGGGCCAAGCACCCTCGGCATCATAGTTAGCTAGTAAAGGATCAATCGTCTGTGTTCAAATAAGAAAGGAAAAAAAAAATCCAAGTCAAGAGAAGCTAGGATAATAATCTAGAGCAATTATAATATATCAACACTTTATCTGAGAAAAAAAATAGTGTAATTTAAGTTCTTTCAATTTCGCCAGAAACAGATTGAATTTAGAGTAAACCAATACCTCGTGATGTTTCTTTTTCTTTGAAATAGACGTAAATTAATATTTGCTAAACCATAGGATGGAAGAGCATGAGATACGAAGAGCTCCTAGATTATCAGTGTAGGCATCAATCGAAAACCAAAAGTAGCAAATCCTACTCATCTTTTGAAGCTCATTGAGCTCCCCAAATGTAGAACCTTAGGAGCATCACCAAAAAAGCTTCAAGATCATGATATTTCAAGTCACATACCTCCCTGTTCTTACTTAACATGGTTTAAAGAAAAGGCTCACTATTTCATACAAAAGATGATATGCTACGCGGTTAATTCTATTCATTACCTACTTATATAGGCAGCAATATTTAGGGTGGTGAAAGCTTTAAGTATGTATTATTGTGCATTTATCAACAGAGCGTTGCAGTTTAAAAAAAGCCAATGAAAGAAACAGCTAAGCTGATAAGCTTCAAGTTGAACATACAGACAGACGTAGAGATCATACCTTGGCAAATTCCAGTAACTGAGACCAGGTATCCCTAGAGATTGCTTTGTTATGCCTTGCCTGGCGAAGTTAAGTAGATAACATTAGCAAGCAAGCTTTTAAATCACGAGCATATCAAAATACAGAAAAGGAAATTTTCGCTACCTGTACGAACTGGCACCAATGGTCAACTAAAGGCCAGCAATTTTCAGCAAAAAGCAACTGCCACATCCCAATGGCCGTATCCAGTGCCAGCGATTTTTGTCCCTGCAGTCACAGGAGTGACAAAACTAGGTTGATCAACCCAAGGATAATATTGGAAGGTAATCAAAGCACTACCCTTCAGATTACAATACAAACATATAAAATGTATTTTGCCATGAACATATTAGTCATTCAATTACTTTTTAGATTGAAGACCTGCCCAATTAAGCTTTATACTTCGAACTAAAAAACTAGAAGACATTCCTAACCAACATTGTTTGAAGATCTAAGCAATCTAAGCTTTATTGAAGTAAAAAATCAAAACTATCTTGATATACATTAACTACCAACTCTAGTGGCTTTTTTTATTTTATTTTTTTGTTTTTGCCCTTCAATTGAATAATTGACTTATGGAAAACTAATTTCGTAGCATAAAACTTGGGGTCCAGGGCAATGACATTCATTAAATAAAATGAACCACCAAAAAGGGAAAGCAAAAATTCTATACATAAAAGACTCCAAAAATCTAAGAGATAGAATTTATCCACACAAAAAAAATACAAAGTCTACATTACAGCAAGCCCATGGTTTACTCTGTTGGACGGCACCTTCTGGTGGCACCTGGCACGTACCATGCTGGTAACCAACAGAATACGTAGCTTGGTCACGAGCCTAAGTAGCATGGACTATCTAAGCTTAGCTTCTGCATCTTATGTGCCCGAGCTTAGGCTTGAGCTCTACTTGTTTGGCAGTTGAACAAGGTTGTTGGAAACCAAATCTTGAATTGTTCAGGAGCAATAAGCTCATTTGCAGTCCTAGCATCCCAACTCCTCCTTTCTCAAATTTAACTTCTCTGATAATTCACCAGTTTTCATATAGATGGCAAGATGCTGCCAGGTGGTAGAAAATCTGTTTATTTCCCCTTCTATGGGGGGTACCTACTTCGAAGTCATGCCTCATTGCTGTCGCCATTCAGTTGCAGAAGACTTGATGACGAACAAGACAAAGTTGTATAACACAGTTTTGCATATTTAAGGACACAAATAGCAACTTGCAGTTCATCCATCTTAATCATGCTAAGTTGCACAAGCAAAGTCCCACAGACCCTGAAGTATGATGCCATATCATTCTCACGATCGAATCTATTGAAGTGTGTCATACAGAGAATCCCCTCTTTACTTGAATTATCATTCCATTGTCTGGGATGCAACTAACTCTTAACTCGATAAGTATCTATTGACTCATATCTATACTAAAATAAGCCTAGGAAGAGAATTCATTGAATGAAATGACAGAAAGAAAGATCTTTCAAAATGAACAAGAGCTTACCTTTTCTTTAGCCCAACCAAATGCAAAGTTATAGATCTCGTGAAATTTATCTGGTAGGCAAAGTAAAAGAACCCATTAGCTGCTCCCCTACTTCCACCAATGGAGAGAAAACAGAACAAGAGGCAAAATATAGTATAAGGTAAACACTTTTAGAATCAGCTTCCAACAATGTAATATGCTATCTATTTTCTTCACAAAACTAAATACAATAAATTTCACTTGATTTCCTGACGTAATAGATACAATATTTCCTTGAGAGAAAAAAACACACTTACATTCATCTTTGAGCTCAGCACGCATTGTTGGTATTTTTTCTCGAAGTTTCTCGATTGAGTCTACCCTGTACGAGGATGTCTTAGTATTAGCACCTAGTATATGATCCAAAGCTTCTATAGGAACTATGGGCGACCTGAGATAACACAAATATATTGTACAAAACTACAAATATCAATTTAATCCCTCACCCAAGTGCTTGCAATCCACTGAAGAACTCCTGCCGGGAAAACTCACACATCGTGGCAGCCTTCATGTGCCAGGATAGAACCAACTGTGGTAAACACACGAAGCACCTTGAGCAAAAAGGGAAAAGTAAATGTATCGGCAGTGAGACTGAAAACTAGCAAAGGAAAAACACACTCCTATCTACAAACTTAATCTTCATGTTCCAATCACCTAGCTTGTTGGAGGACAAACTTTCCATAACATACTTGATATTTTAATACAAATTTTTCGAACATTAAGAACTGTTAAGCAAAGATCGTTGCTTACAGTAAAGAAACATAAATCATGAAGGGATCAACATCCATACATATATCTAGATTTCATGTAAAACCACATGGAAAACATACCATAACAATATCTTGAGGGTCCACCTGCAAGGCCGGAATGAACAAGTATTTCAATAGCCATTTGAGATAACAAACTAACAAACTGTAAGAAACAAGGAGGATAAGCTATTTTATTACTTGACATCAAAGTATCAGCTAAGAAGCATCACTTAATAGGAGAAAGAACAAAAAATATGAAGCACTGCCCGATCTAGATGAATTATAATTAGCCAATGAATTATAATTAGCCAACACTTGCTAGGTCATACTGCCAGATCAAGTATCCATAAAGCACAGAAAATATGCTGTCAAATAGGATTGATATCAAGTGAATAATTTAGAAAAAACTCCTTCTCCTGTATCCAATCTGAACAGGTGGCATGCCATGTTATGCTATCTCCGCAGTACCACAAAGCAAGCAAGCAGCTTGAAATCCAATAGCAAAAGAGATCAAGGTAAGAAACCAAGAACATGTCCTCTCATAATGTCATATAAAGATGTTCACCTGATGTTCTGAAATTTGTTTAGCAACCCGATTCTTTGGAAGAAGAGCTGAGCTGTTATAACATTCTTTAGCTTTCTAGATACTTTAAACTAAGATCAATTCTGAATGGACATAAGTAAACAATTCAAAAGAACAATAAGAAAATAGAGGAAATTGCATTCCTATATATGGAGCTCTAATGTGAATGGCAGCTCAACAGCTTCACACCAAGCAAATCCTAATAAGTTCAAGGTAAGGTTATTCAAAAGACTACCTGCAAATTTAATATTCATCAGCTTTAAATGTGGTCAAAGTCATTTAGTTCTCAGTAGCTAAAGAGCCTATTTAAGTCATAATTTATTGGTTTTCAATCCACAGCATGAAAATTGATGCTGTCGAAGGGACACGATTTCTATTATGCACTAGTGCTAAATTTCACAAAATACTATAACAACTAACAATTCGAAATGCCAAGCTTTTATCTCAGGAAAGTGTAATGACAATGTTAATTTGCTAACATTTTCAATGATCCAGAGAGTAAATATGTTACAAGTCGATTCGCTTGTAACGTCACGGGGCTCTCCTTGTAATCCTGGACCGTAGAGTGGCTGGGAAGCTACAGTTGAGATGGACTCAAGCTCAGAAAAGAGCTGATGGCTCAATTTGGGTGGAATCAGCTCGTAACGGCTCAAACTGGCTCAAGAAGATTAGGACGGCTCAAAGAGTCAGCCAATGGCTGAGGATGGCTCACCAATGAGCCTAAAGGGGAAGAGGATGGGCCACGGGTTGGGGTCGACACCAAGTGATGAGATCGGCCCCGGGGCGGCTCAAACGGGTTGGACCAAGGAGGAAGATGAGTCGTGACAAAGAGATGGCGAAGTCGAGGATAACGGCGTTGGTGGTTGATGATGGTCGGCTCGGGGGTGAGCCGCCGTGGCCAGCGTCGGGTTTCGGGTTTGTGGAGAGGACAGGGATCAATGGGAAAGTGGAGAGGAGAGGGAAGAAGACGGCTGGGATCCAAGGGTGTTGGTCGGTGGAGCTGATGTTGGGAATGGGATGGTGACGAGTCAGGTTCCATGGTGGCAGGGGTGGGGAACTTCGAAGGCAAGAGATGGCGCAGCAGCTTGCAGTCAAGGCGGAGATAGGGTTTGGCCCGCTATGGAGGGGAAAGATGGTCGGGGACTGAGATGGTGCTAGGTGGAGGGAAAGGAGGAACGAGGACACGAGAGAGAGAGAGAGAGAGAGAGAGAGAGAGAGAGAGAGAGAGAGAGAGATGGCTGCCAAAGTTGCTGGTAGAGTGGACGCCGGACTCAAAGAGGGTCCTCGTCGGAGAAGGACAAGCTGGGTGGTGAGTTGGTGGCTGGTGGCGGTGGCTGCCATCGGCGGGGAAAGGCGAGGGAAGGGTGGAGAGAGAGAATTTGTGAGAGACGAAGAGAGAGATGATGACGGTGGTAGAGGATGCTCACCGGACCAGGCTGCCGGCGTCGAGAGAGATGATGCAAGAGGTGGTGGTGCTCAAAGGGAGGAGACGGTGGTGGAGTGGAGTGGAGGAGAGAGAAGTGAATGGAGGGTAGAGATCAATTAAAGGGTTCCTAAACGGAATCCCGGCCCTTGAACAACTCTTGATGGAGTTGAGGCCTACATCCCAATTAGGATATCATTTCTCTAAAGGTCATAAGTGGTTGGGTTTTCACCCTCACATCAACCCATGTACAGACAATAAGCAAAATAGAAACCTATAATACAAAATGATCTAACCCAAATGAGTAACTTGACAACTAATAAAACAAGAAAAAGAGGCCTACTACATAAGCAACTACAAAAGTAAGTAAAACCTATATACATACGGTGAGGCCCAACAACTAGACCCACTAAGGAATGGCCCAAGCAAGGCCCAAAACTAGGGTGGGCTTGCCTGGTCCAACCGCCTCGTAATAATGATACGAGTCATTTGGGCCAGACCAACTCATACAAAAAATTGAGCCTACTTAGGTCTATTTGTAGTCAACCCCATGTGGAGTTGGCTGATAGCCAACCCGACGTTGCGCATGCTGATTGGCGCCATGTATCCCCCAATCAACATCATATTTATCAGAGAATGTGATATGAATATATATGATAATCAACCTTATAAGAGGCAGAGGATACATCAGAGATGAAGAAGAGCCCAAAAGGGTTTATACTTTATATCTGGCGATGGAGGTGGAGCCACCAGAGAGAGAGTTAATATAGGGGTGTCCAAATAGCCCAAATAGCCCGGCCCAGTACGGGTTCGGCCCAGGCTCGCCAGGGCCATAGCCCGGTCCGGCCCGGGTGTTGGCCCTGCTGGACCGGGCTAATCCGAGTTCAGAGCCGGACCAGGGCCCATTAGCCTAAAACCCGGTCCAGCCCGGCTTTTAAAGAAAAGAGCTGACACACTGAACAATGTGACCGTCTCAAACGGTCACATTACTCAATGTGACCGTGATCGTTTGAGACCTCAGTCTAACCGTTTGACTCACATGATTGGGGAGAGAGGTGGGCCCCGATCCTCTCTTTTTAAAAAAAAAAATAACCGGACCGGGCCTAAACCCGGCCCGGTCCGGTCCAACCCGGTCTCCAAGCCGGGCAGGGCCATAACTGGGCCAGACCGGGAGGAAGGCATATTAGGCCCGGTACTGGCCCGGCCCGGTCCGGATGCTTAGTAGGACCGGACCAGGTATTGCCTCCAACCCGGCCCGGCCCGGATGGACACCCCTAAGTTAATGAAGAGAAAAGGAGAGAATGCAATAGAGGTATGAGAGATAGAGAGAGACAATTAATGAAGAGAGAGAGATTGTGGAGAAAGAGAGTAGACAGAGAGAGAAGCGTGCCAAGGGCATGAGAAAGAGTTAGAGGAGAAAGAGAGAGTAGAGATAGGAGAACCGTGTCAGGGGCACGGGAGAGAGAGTTAGTCGAGAGAGAAAACCGCGCCAGGGGCACGGGCCCACACTAGTATAAATATACATATGTATATATAAATAAAATATATATATACTAATGTGAGCCAGTACCCCTGACACGGTTCCCTCTCACTCTGCATTAACTCTCTCTCTCTCTCCACTATCTCTATCTCGTGCCTCTAGCACGGTTCTCTCTCTGGTATCTTTCTCTCTACACTAACTCTCTCTGTCTCTCCCTCTCTCCCGTGTACCTGGCACGGTTCTCTCTCTCTTTCCACTAACTCTCTCTCTCGCCAGTCTTTCTCTCATGACTCCACCTCCACCACCAGATATAAACCGCTTTGGGCTCTTTTCTACTGTCTGATATATATACCCTTTGCCTCTTATGATCTATATATATATATATACATATACTATAGCCACATCACCTTTTCTAATAAATGTGATGTTGATAGGTGGGACACGTGGCATTAATCGGCATACGCCACGTCGAGTTGGCTATCAACCAACTCCACATGGAGATGGGGTTAGCTAGATATCACTTCTCTAGTGGGCCTATTTGTTGGGCCTTACTCTATCTAATTAAGCTTTACTTGTTCTAGTAGTTGCTTATGTAATAGGTCATTTTCTTATACTGTTAGTGGTCTAGTCAAGTCCAGTTATACCCATTCAGGTTAGATATTTTGTGTTAGGGATTCTACCTTGTTCCTTACCTATATATATATAGGCTATTGTAAAGGTGAGAACCCTAAATATATTGTGAGAACTAGAACCTTAATTTGGATCCAAAGCTCAGCCCTCTCTAGGACTGTTCAGCAACTAAGATCCCAACCATAAAACTCCTCCAACCATCTCCACCTTCCATCTCTTTCTCTCTCTTCATCCCCACAATCCATCACCTACTCTCTCCTCATCCCCATCATTCATCACCTACTCTCTCCTCATCCCCATCATTCATCACCTACTCTCTCCTCATCTCCACCCTCCATCTCTATCTCCCACCTCTCTCCATCTCTCTCCTCCCACCTAACTCCCACCACCCTTCACCTAGCTGTACCGGCGCCTCCCCTTTATGCCGGCCAACTATCTCCGATGAGATTCATCTTCTCTTGTGTCCTCGCAGCCAACCAGCACCTTCCACCTCAAGCTCCACTAGATTAAAACAAAAACATGATGACAATGTTAATTTCATGAAGTTTTACTACATGATCCACTTGAAGCTGCTATGCTATATGACTTTCTGAACGAAGAACAAACTGCCGATCTAACTCATGACCATATAGATGAATCTACGAGATCAACTTTTACCATGAGATGCTGAATTCTCACCCCCCCCCCCCCCGGTACTATTGGCAGGAAGTAGTGACCAAGTGGGGCTTATCAGAATCGATGTTAAAATGAAGTTTACATATTTTGAGTTTTGATGATGTTCTACACAGGGATATCAAAAAGGAGGTCAAGAAAGAAAAAAACATACCTGTAAATCATTGCATAGGAGAGATATACCATCAACCAAAATCATATCAACATATGGGTCTGCACAATTTAAACAAATGATAGTGACATTATGACATGAAGAATGATGAGCATAGCTGATATACAAACCATGTGACAGGTCCAACTATAAGTACTCTACGGTTTGTTCAAATCAGCAGTCCTGTATATGCAGTTTAAACATATTTGCTCTCTTCATTACATTAAAATTAGAAACAAACTTGAACACGAGAACATAGCAGCAATTACATTTTTTTCTCTCGCCACTAGAAAGTTTCTGCATAAATTGAAATAAATGAGCTTTGGGAATCAGATACATGACTTCAGGACAATACAGAGAAAAAAAAAACCTTATTTTTCAATCCAAATCCTCGTTCCTAGTCAACACCATCAAATCTTCATATAACCTCTCCTTATAAATGACGTGGAGGGTATATATGTTACAAGCAAAGGTGTTTTTTCCTCTTGTTAGATGATAGCAACTTGCATTTGTAAATCAAATATCTTCAGGCAGATTCAAGGCAACCATAAATTCAACCAATATAACCACAATCTATAGCTTGATCTCATTACCATATAAAGACAAAATAGAGGAAAAGGAAATGAGAAATGCATGTATAAGAAGTTTGACTGGAAATTAAGATTGTAACTCTGAAAAGAAATAAAGCACAAGGAGACCAAGATTATTATGTCTTTCAAATTTTGAGCGAATAGATGCCCAATTTATGAGCGAATAGATGCCCCACCACTACAGAAATTTCATGGTTGACCTTCCCTCACCATCAATTTAAAAGGGTAGGTCAAACCGTCAAACTGCTAACTCAAGCACTGAGTTCTTTCAGCCAATATCAATTTCAAAGCTGGAAAGAAGGGTTTAGCTTAGAACCTTGGACTACTACAAAATTGGCACCACTAGACGTAATGTTGATTTACTTGACCTGTTTGAGCATATAAAGATGGCAACAAGCAAACGAGACAACAAGAGCTAAAGCGAGCTTCCTAGCCAGCTTCTTGGAGATTAGGACACTATATCAAGGTCAACATTATCCCTGAGACTTTAATTAACGTTTAAATGAAGCTGTAAATATAGCAGATGCAGAACATAGAAGCATGCCATCTGGCTTGAGCTTAGTCGAAGTTGGAATCAGAAATTATCAGCAAGGATTTTTTAAGAGCTATGTAACTGATTTACTATATATGACCTTGCACCAATTTGCATGACATGCAAAGCACAATTGCGATTACAAGCACACTTACAGTATAAAACCATGTTAAAACAAGATTCCCACATTTCAAGGCCCATTAGAATATGAATGGATCAAAGCTAGTATCACCAAAGGACAAACAAATTTGCAATTCATAATAAGAAAATTCAAGTACTTGTACAGGAATGATGACATTGACTTCAGTTTGTGCATTAAGAAGAAACAAAAGAGTGCAACTAAACTTGCCTTTGTATCTATTATAAAGCTCTTCTAAATGTCTAGAATGAGTTGCTGCTCTAAAATGTGGTTGGCTATAGAATATATCAAAAGCTCCCTCTAGATGCCAATCACTAGCTTTTAGCGCTTGAAGGGCAACCTTATCACTGCAAAAGTAACAGAGCAAAATATGCATATAAGCACTTCTACGCAACAACATACTTTGGAACAAAATAAGGTGTGAACATAGATAAGAATAGGTTGTGTATGTGATTAAAACGGGCAAACTTATCAGCGCACAAGTAACAGAGCACAATATGCACAGAAGCACTTCGACACAATCACATACTTTGGAACTAAATAGGTTGTGTATGTGATTTAGCTTGAAAATTTGTTTGATTGATACATAATGGTGATCAGATATCATTTTTTACCAAGTATTAGAACCCGACAAAAGCATGCTTAGATTTACTCTTTTTTGTCCACTCACCAATTCATCCTGTTTTCACACAGAGCAGATAATCCAACCTAGTTCACCTGGTTTTAAGATGTTTTTGCACTCGACACTAGATCCAAACTGCAAGCAAAGAAGATCCAAGTAGAACCCTATATGACCATCGTTACCATCCAGTTTATGAGCATTGCTTATTGTAATCATATAGTTGATGATGAAGTTTCTAACCACAGCTTCAAGTGTTGAAAGTCCCTTTTCTTACCAAGGAAATGAGAGATGTATGGCACACACTTGCTACTTTTCTCAATATTGTAAGTTCATGCAAGTAGGCTCATGCAACAAAAAGGCTTGCGCAATATCACCATCACTAGGAAACTTGCGCTAGAGAAGGGTAGGAACCAAATTCACTACCACCGCAAAAACAAAAACGTATAAACCTAAGAGCCAGATCAATGCCCATATATTATAAATAGACCTAACAATGCCTTGCTCTTCAACAGTTATATTGCTGAACAGTATAGTTACTCTTTTTTCAAGCAGTAGATGGTGACATACTGAAAACCAGTTGGGGCTTTCTTGTCTCTGTGTTGTGTTCCATGCGAAACAGCCACGGCCTTCTCTAGCCGGAGTATGACTTTAGAGATGATAATGTTGACATGGTTGCAAACTTGCAATCTAAGGAAGTGCTAACAAAGTTCCTTTATCACGAATGGTTTCTGAATTTGTTACCAAAGCAATCTTAACTCAGTCCTTACAGTACCTTGTCAATCTAACTTTGAGAAAAGAAAGCCAAAGCATAGAAAGCATCTTTAAATAGAGGTCATAAGATAATAGGTTACATACTAGTATAAAGAGCGAAAATCATTAACAATCACAACGTAAGGAATGAGGTGGCCTGCATTTGCATGACACAGAAGAAGATTGCATTGACGCCAAACAATTTAAACACGCTGTACATTTATATAGTGCCAATAAATTGGCATAGAATTACGGGTATGAAAGCCATTGAAGTTGGTTGAATTTATTCACATAAAAACATTCATAGCTTCTACCTTCCTAGAAGAATTTCCTTGAGTCGTAAAAGATACATCCAAACTAGAAGACATTAGAATTGTCTTTTACAATGGCTGTAAAAGATTTGATCATGTTATGCAAAAAATATCATGTAAAGTTTCATTATCGGTTGTTGTTTAGTGCAAATCAATTCAAAATAGACAGGTCATTAGAGGTCGAAACTCGGGTTGGCATGGAAACACTATTATAACACCTGAAAAATAGCTGTAAAACTACATGTCCTAAGCCAGGCACCAAGACCGTGTTATAGGGCACCATTGGCCTACCTTGACCTACTGGGCCTGGCACTGATATTTTAGAACATCTTTACCAATTTATTATCGCGTCCATTTAAAGCAATTGAGATAGATGCCATTGTTTTAATGCATATTTTCCTCCATGTTTTTTTCTCCCCTAAGTGATGCTGGAAGTAGAGCAGGTCCTAATGTACCCCCATTTCTATGTTCCTACGCATTTCCAGTTCTGTTCAAACCATGAAATCAAGCAAGAATATAACATTTTTATAGAAAACTACTTATGCCTCAAAAGGATGCTTAGGCGCTCAGCTGCCTAGGTTTTACAAATATTCAGTGGATTGAGATTACTCCTCAACTAAAAGAAAGTATTGCTCAAGATAGGACTATTCCACTTGGTATGTTTTTTTTAGATTTCACTAAATTCCCACCTTAGCACAAATCGTACAGGACAAAATCCTTGCTCGGTTTTCTGAAGGCTAAAATTACCCACCAAAATCAACCACAATAGTGAAACATAAACACAAAGCAGAGGGAGTTACCTGGTTCCAGTAATTGCCATGAACTGCTGAACTTTATCTCGGTGCCCTCTTCCCAATTTATGCTGCCAACACCAAAAATAACTCAAGAAATCAAAATCCAAAATCCATCCTCGAGTGGTAGATTAATTATTGAAAAAGGGCATCGTAATTGTCCGGCCAAATAGAAAAAAAACTACATTGGTAAAGTTTTAACCGTAAAGGGATTCAGACGTTTCCAACTCCAAAAATATAAGACGGAAATCACCGCCCATCAATATAAAATGTAAAAAAAGATTTCCTGTGAGCAACAAATGAAAACCTGCCCTTGTTCTTAAGAATCCGGTAACACTAGCAGAAAAACTTCAAATTTTCCAACATATCCAGTAGTAAAACACCGCAGCAGATGAAAAATGACAAAAATCATCAAGAAATGGAGCTGATTGGAGAACTAACCATCTTCTGGTGGCAAATGGAAACCCTAATATGTTATAGGTGTACTCGTAGGCCCGGGTTTTCCGAAGTCGACCCAGTCGAATAGGCGGAAGAGAGGCCTGATCCTCCTTGTGGCGTCGGCCTATGATGGGACAAAACTGGATTGATTGTCAAAAAAAGAACTCACGGGCTACAGATCGAAAGGCTTTGAGCCACCGCAGGCTTTTGCTGAAGCTGTTAGGCGAGGTGGCTGCCGATGGGAGTGGGAACTCCGGGAGAGGCGGTGCTGGGACAGCGGCACGGAAGAGGCAGGGGTTTGTCGGCGCTAAGGGTGAGCACGAGGAAGGGACGGCGGCAAAAGGTTGGTGGCGAGGTCGACGTGGGCGGCTACGGCAGCGACGTGGTATAAGGGAGAAGGAGAGAGGGAAGGCAATATCGAGGTCGAGGGCGACGATGAGCTCGGGGAAGAGGGCGTCTGAGGCTTGGGTAAACGGCGGCGTGGTTGAGGTCCGCCGGGATTGTGGTGAAGGAGGTTGGGCACGGGTTCCCGGCGGGACCGAGCTCGTGGAGAAGCTGGGCGGCAGGGTCGGCCGCGATCGGGAGTCAGGGAGTAGAATCTTGGAGAGGAGAGAGAGAGAGAGAGAGCGCGACTGAGAGGAAGGCGGACTTGATCTAAAGGTGGAGATCTAACGCAGGTGATGGATCTGAGCGCTGGAATTGAGTGGGGATATAAGTAATAGAAGAGAAGGAAGTAGTTGTTGATGACAGCTAGAGCTTGGGCTGCTTTTCGAGTACTTTGCGAGTAATTTGCTGACACTCAGACCTTATTTTTTACAACACGGCGCCACTTTTATCATTAGTTTTATATTAATAATATTTTTATTGGATAGGATAAAATTATCTTTACACGTTGGATCGATTTCTTCGTCTGTCAGCGTATCTTCATTTATATATTTCATAATTATTTCGATAGAATAGATCACTCATACTTCATTACCGATTATACGGATAATTGTCAAAACCCTCAGATTAGTCAAACTTTATTGTTTAAAAAACTGGTTCATAAGTTTTCAGTAATCTCATTTAGCCTCCGTTTGATTTAGGGTTAGAAAAAGTGAAATTAAAGAGGAATAGAATTAAAAAAAGTGAAGTTAAGAAATGAGGATAGAAAAAAAATAGAATAATAATGGTAGACAAAATGAGAATAAACCTGTAATAATTATTTTTAATTTTTGAGATAGGAACGGAGATAATCCCAAACCAAACAAGACCTTATGGGTTAGTTAAGTTGTTCTACGAGTACATCGAACGGTGCTGGCGTATTAATGAGAGAGAGAGAGAGGGGGGGTCGGAAGAGGAGAGGTGGAGGCTCCGACCGTAGCTCACCGGCAAGCTCTCAGCTACGCCGTTGGTGACGGAGGAGGAGTTCGAACCGGAGGTCTAGGCCCAAGCGAGGAAGTCTTAGGTGGCCAAGGCGGCCGTGGGAAGCTGAGGTGATGGTGGTCGTGGCCTTGGCGAAGCCGCGGGGAGGTCGAGGTAGGAGAGGGAGCGCGCGAGTTAGAGAAGTCAAGGAATAGGAGGGAGCTCGGGAGGTGGTCCGGTGGAGGCTAGCGGTGAGATGTTAGTGGCGTCATTGGCTGGAGGCGATGGTGGTCGTGCAGTGAGGTGTTCGTGGCATCGTTGGCCGACGAGGGTTGAGGGAGGCGATGGTGGTCATGGGCTTGGTGAAGCTGCGGCGAGGTCAAGGTAGGATAGGGAGCGCGCGAGTGAGAGAGGTCGAGGAATAGGAGGAGGGAGCTCAGGAGGCGGAGGCAAGCGGCGAGGTGTTTGTGGCGTCGTTGGCCGACGAGGGAAGACGCCGGCGGTGGGAGGGGAAGAAGGTCGTCTCGTGAGGAGATGTTTGGGGTGCTGATGTGGCTGTGAGAGAAGAGAGGAGAAAGAATGAGTGGGAGGTGGTGACGGTGACGAGATGATTCCGGCGAGGCGAGGAGGGTGGCAAAGAGAAGTTTCCGGCGAGGCAATGAGCTCCTATAGAGAGGGAAGGGAGATGAGAGATGAGGGGGCTGGGATGGGATGGCTGTCAGTCACATTCCGTCACCCCCACTCTCTCTCTCTATATCCATTCTCTCATCATTAATTAGGAGAGATGGAATCACAGAAGTAAGTTGCTGGACTCTCTGCTTTGACGAATGCTTTGGCCACGATATCATGTTTGTATTAAATGTAAGAAGACATTAAATATAAGTGGGGGCCAGCCATTAACTAAGATGGAGCAGTAAATAAATGCAATAGAGAGAGAGAGAGGGAGCAGCAGATAAAGTGGGTCAGTGGCGGCAAAGAAGTTGGTCATCGTGTCGTCCGATCAAAAGAGCTCATGTGTCGATTGAGCGAAAACTCAGTCTATTGAGAGAAAACTCAGTCGATTGAGAGAAAACTCAAACAAAAAAATCAGTCTATTGAGAGAAAACTGTTCGTTGAGAGAAAACTCAGTCTAGTGAGAGAAAACTCAATTCATTGGGAGAAAACTCAAGCCAAAGAGAGAAAACTCAGTTCATTGAGAGAAAATGAAAAATCAGTCTATTGAGAGAAAACTCAAATCAATGAGAGAAAACTCCGTTCAGTGAGAGAAAACTCAGTTCAATGAGAGAAAATGAAAAATCAATCCATTGAGAGAAAACTCAGTCCAGTGAGAAAAAACCCAGTCTAGTGAGAGAAAACTCAATCCCAAGAGAGAAAACTCAAACAAAAAAATCAGTCTATTGAGAGAAAACTGTCCGTTGAGAGAAAACTCAATTTATTGAGAGAAAACTCAAGCCAAAGAGAGAAAACTCAGTTCATTGAGAGAAAATGAAAAATCAGTCTATTGAGAGAAAACTCAAATCAATGAGAGAAAACTCCGTTCAGTGAGAGAAAACTCAGTTCAATGAGAGAAAATGAAAAATCAATCCATTGAGAGAAAACTCAGTCCAGTGAGAGAAAACCCAGTCTAGTGAGAGAAAACTCAATCCCAAGAGAGAAAACTCAAACAAAAAAATCAGTCTATTGAGAGAAAACTGTCCGTTGAGAGAAAACTCAATTTATTGAGAGAAAACTCAAGCCAAAGAGAGAAAACTCAGTTCATTGAGAGAAAATGAAAAATCAGTCTATTGAGAGAAAACTCAAATCAATGAGAGAAAACTCCGTTCAATGAGAGAAAACTCAGTTCAATGAGAGAAAATGAAAAATTAATCCATTGAGAGAAAACTCAGTCCAGTGATAGAAAACCCAGTCTAGTGAGAGAAAATTCAATCCATTGAGAGAAAACTCAAGTCAAAGAGAGAAAACTCAATCCATTGAGAGAAAATGAAAAATCAGTCTATTGAGAGAAAACTCAGTTCAGTGAGAGAAAACGAAAAATTAATCTTTTAAGAGAAAACTCAGTCCAATGAGAGAGCCCAGTCTATGGAGAAAAAACTCGATCCATTGAAAGAAAACTCAGTCTATTAAGAGAAAACTCAGTCCCGTGAGAGAAAACTCAGTCCCGTGAGAGAAAATTTGAATGCAATTGTTGGCTGGGTCGTTATTATGCACAATTTGTAAACTTCTGAGTATTAAATGTTGAATACAGAAAGATAAAACTGAGAATAGAGAAAATTGTTTTAGTTCAGAGCCCACTTTTATTTGGATTTTGTTCGCTTTTGGCCATGTGCGGGATCACCAAGCTCAGGCTTGGGCTTCTGATTGTTTTCGTCGTCTCCATAACTGGGATCGTCGCTGAGGTCGTCTACTTGCTTTGGCATCGGCGGTGGGGCTCCGCCGAAGCAGACCCAGAGAGCTGGGGCGGAGATGACGCTTCCAAGGAGATGTTCCTGTACTTCCTATGCTGGAAGAACCACTCGCGAGTCGAGCCGCCCTCAGCTGCCACGTCGCCGGTGATCGTCCCCAGGAAGAGCCCTGCAGCGGCTGAGGCGGAGGAGGAGGATGGGGAGGTGGCATTTTGGCAGGCGATGCGTTACGGTCCGTCCAGGGCGCTGTATACTATAAGGGAGGAGGAGACGGAGGGGACGGAGGAGGAAGTGAGGATGAGCGGAGGAGAGGAAGAAGGGGGCTTCTCTACGCCGTGCTCATCGCCGCTGTTCTACATGCCGTCGTCATCGCCTCCTCGGTTCTCGGCAGACAGGAATCGCCCCTTTCAGCACTGCATACTTCAAGTGTTTCGCAGGTCTATGTTAATATAGGCTTTTTGCCAGGTGGACGGGGCTTTTGCCCCAAAAACAGTTTGTGTTGTTTTATTAGCAAAATAAGTGCTGTCTCAGGGGCTCTGGCCAATTCCCCCTATATATCAATGATCAGATCGGGTAGTGAGGTACCAATATAATTAATCAATTAGTCAGTACCTCACTACCGATCACGTGACATGTATATTATCAGCTCTATTATCATGATAGGCCGAAAACTACTCTTTTTTGAAAATCTGTATCCGGTGCTTTCATTTTTTACTTTCTCGTAAAAATCTACCTTTCGTCAGCTTTTGCTTTTAACAGTTATAGTTGATCAATTAATTTAAATCTAATCTAAACCCAAATAACAAAAATAGCCTTCCATTGTTTGTATATAAATATATTTAAAAATAGTTAAGATAATACTTAAATATGGAGATAGTAATATTAAAAATAATTTTAGCATTCCTTTTGTTGTTAAAAAAAATATAATTATATCTAATACAAAGTTATTTTGATCAATTTTACAGTTAAAATTATTATTATTTTAAAGAAAATTAATTTTGATCAATTAACCTCGTTTTAGTCGATGTAGTTTTTTTTGCAAGAAATAAGTTATTTTCAAAATAGAGTTTTTTACAATATCACCATATTTGAGATATTAATATGCCAAAAAATGCAATTAATTATTGAGCTTTTGAAAGCAATAGCAATTTATATATTAATGACACTCTATGTTATCAGTGTCATTTTTTGTGTTTTTTTTTATAAGAAAGTTAAAAATGAAACACATGGGTGCAAATTTTCAAAAAAAAAAAAAAGTAGTTTTTCAGCGTATCACGATAATAGAGGTACTAATATACAAAAATCCCTAACAATCTCATCCCTACTCTTTAGCTTGTGCATAACCCCACAAAAGTGCACAAGCAAGGACCTAAACCGCCCATAACTTCGGTATGGCCTGTGTTGGACGATGCATCCTACAACTCAACTTGCAAGAAAGACAAACCCTTCCCACCATCAACCGGCTGAGTCATCACATCTTTCAACCCTTCCCACCATCACCCATGCAATCAATCCCGGCCATCAGATCCAACCCATCTTCAGATCTCCACTGTCCAATCTAATTAGGCTAAATTAAGCTTTTGATACATGTGGAACTCCACCAACATACCACTTTGGTATCTATAATTTAATAATTGTTGTGAATCATATGCAGGGCATGGTCATTCATGAATGACCATTACCTAACCCTCATTTATGAGGGTTGAAATTTTTTTCAGAGATTTGTGTAGTTGTATGGATGTTTGTCTATAAATAGCTTTTCCTATGGTGAATGAAACCCAGCTGAAAAGAAGCTTTCGTAAGCACTCTATTGCTTTCATAAGTGTGTTTTCATTCTCTCTCTCACTCGTTCTCTGTTTCAAATATAGTGTGTGCTCTCTTGTACACATATATTTTATAATACGTTATCAACACAAGACTCTGTCACGTAGTGAAAAATGAGAGAATCAGTCAGGTATATCTTACTTACCATTACTTTATAATTATGCTAGATATTTTTATTCTAACATAGGTTATATAGTGTTTGAAGCACATACTTGTACCTAAAGTACAAGCCATATATGAAAAATAGACCATTGTGATGCCCGAAACACACAGGATAAAATAATTGTACCAGAAGTACAAAATCTGATGTACCCAAAGTAAAAATTAAGAGAGTGCATGAAGCACTTAATTTGCACCCAAAGTGCAAATCACTATATTGTGCCTTAAGCATATAATCTCGTACTTGAAATGCGAATTATTTCAGTACCAGAAGTACATGCATTAATTTTTATTATTGTTAATATAATGCTTAAGTATATATTTGCTTAATACTTTAATAGTTGCAGTTCATATCAGTCATTCACTATATGTACATTTTAATGTGGGATATTATCGGCCCTTCGGGGCCACTCGAGTGGTTAGCGTGGCCTCTTGGACTTATGGGAATGAAGCCCATGGTTCGAATCCGGATCACCGATCTGCCAGGGAAATCTAGGCTCAAAAAAAAAATTGCTGCTATTTTTTTTACTTTATTTAATTCTTGACATATTTATTTTGTACGGTCTGATCATGGCTAGCTTAGTGAAGTTAGAGTTCCTTCCCCTGAATGTTACCGACAGTAACTATTTTCCTGGACGCTGGATGCTGAATTCCATCTAAATGCTAGAAACATGGGAAGCACTATTAAGGAGAGGGGAATGTAGCCACGCCAAATGTAAAAGATAGTGCCATTATATTTCTCCGTTGCCACATCCAAGAAAACCAGAAAAATAAGTACCTTGATGTGCGGGACCTACTATATTTGTGGGAAAACTTAAGTGATAGGTTTCAACACTTAAGAACTACTGTCCTCCCCACTGCCCAATACGACTAGATGACGCTTTCAAGATTTTAAGACCGATAGTGAATACAATTCAACCCTCCACAAAATCACCTCTCAATTAGAACTATGTGGCCAACCCATGTTCGACCAAGACAAACTTGAGAAGACCTTCTCCACCTTCCACACCTCGAACCTGATTTTACAGCAGCAGTATAGGCAACGTGATTATAAGAAGTATTCTGAATTGATCGATGTCTTACTTAGAGCTGAGAGACAGAACCAAATCTTGTTGAAAAATCATGAGTCTCGTCCCTCTAGTTCTGCTCCATTTCTAGAAACAAATGCTAATGCCTATCGTGGACACGATCATAGACGTGGTTGTGGTTGTGGTCGTGGACGCGGACGTGGCTGAGGTCGTGGGCGAGGTAATGATAGGTTTAATTATTATCGTGGAGGATAGAATACCCGTCGACCCCTCCCTAAAAATGATCAAGTAGGAAATAAAAAGAGAAAAGAGCATGAAGATAGAACCTCTAAGAAGAATGATGATGAATGCTACCGATGTGGGGGAAAAGGGCAGTCGTCTCGCAACTGTTGTGCCCCTAAGCATGTTGTGGAGCAGCACACAACAAAAGGGGAGAAGAAATGTGCTTAAATGAATTTCACATATTTTGATGGCCTGACTGATATTCCCCTTCCTGATGTACCCATGGTTGGTACATCTTTGGATGTATCAGATTTCATCATAGGATTTGAGGAGTGGATGGACACTAACTAAGATCATGTACTATATCTAGCATACTTATATCTACTAATATGTACTTGGCTTGTTTTTCCTATGTATATTTGAATACTTTAAAGTTTATGCATATCCTATGAATGCATATATTGCTCTAATTGTTTCACAGATGGATGACGATACATGTCTTGCAAGTGCAACAACAAACATGATCCTCCGAGATCGTAAGTACGTCTCACATTTAACATTGAAAGAATCAAATGTTAATACAATATCAGGTCCAATAGACTTGATTGAAGGCTCCGGAAGAGCCACTATAGTTTTGCCCATATGAAAAAAACTATCTATTGATGATGCATTATACACCACTATATCCAGAAGAAATCTACTCAGTTTTAAGGATTTACGTCGTAATAGATATCATATGGAAATGACGAATAAAAC
Source organism: Narthecium ossifragum (assembly GCA_963920575.1). Lineage (NCBI taxonomy): Eukaryota > Viridiplantae > Streptophyta > Magnoliopsida > Dioscoreales > Nartheciaceae > Narthecium > Narthecium ossifragum. Next base: position 5,774,504 of record OY986971.1, on the reverse strand, counting down.
TGGTGTAGAGTATTTGTGCATCACACTTACAATTTTATGCCAGAAGCATGTGCTTGAGAGGCTTCATGCCCTTTCTTCTGGTCTATACTATACAAAAATAAGACCAATAGAATCACATGCTGTGATGCACCAGAAGTGCACTAATCCAAGTAATTTTATACTTTAGCATGATCGACTTGGTCACCCTGGATCGGTGATGATGCGTCGAATCATTGAGAATTCATATGGACGTAATCTTAAGAGTCAAAAGATTCTTTTGGCCAGTGAATATTCATGTGCTTCTTGCTCTCAAGGAAAACTAATAGTAAAACCATCCTCCTCTAAGATCACCTCTAAATCCCCAAATTTCTTGGAGTAAATTCAAGGTGATATATGTGGACCCATTCATCCCTCAAGTGGATCATTTCGATACTTCATGGTCTTAATAGATGTATCCACATGATGGTCGTATGTATGTCTTCTACCCACTCGTAATATTGCTTTTGCTAAACTTTTATCTCAGATCATTCGGTTACGAGCCCAGTTCCCAGACTATCACATCAAGACAATTCGTCTTGATAATGTTGGTGAGTTTACATCTCAAGTATTTTTAGATTATTGTGTATCAGTAGGGATAAATGTGGAACACCCTGTTGCACACACACATACTCAGAATGGCCTAGCAAAATCACTTATTAAATATATCAAACTGATAGCTAAACCATTGCTTATGAAGTCCAAATTACATGTCTCAGCTTGGGGACATGTTGTATTACATGTAGCATCTTTGATCCGAGTCAGACCATCTGCATATCATAAACTTTCACTAGTGAAACTTGTCTTTGGCCAACAACCAAATATTTCTCACTTAAGAATTTTTGGATGTGTTGTCTATGTTCCAATTCCTCCACCTCAGAGAACCAAAATGGGTCCTCAACGCCGACTTGGTATTTACGTTGGCTTTTATTCTCCTTCTATCATTAGGTATATGGAGTCTTTAACAGAAGATTTGTTTAGAGCATGTCTTATTGACTGTCACTTTGATGAGTCAGTTTTCCCACCATTAGGGGGAGACAAGAAAGAGCCAGAAGCTCAAAATGATTTTGCATGGAACAATTCGACATTGTTTCATCTTGATTCTAGGACAAGTCAAACTAACTCAAAGTTCAGAAGATTATACATTTGCAAAAGATTGCGAATCATATGCCTGATGCATTTACTGATTCACATCAAGTGATGAAATCATATATTCTAGCTGCAAATGCTCCAGCTCGGATTGATGTTATTAAAGAACAATCCGAAGATCTTAAAGCATGTGAATCTAAAGCACACAAGAAGCGTGGGAGACCTTTTGGCGCCAAGGATAAGGTCCCAAGGGGAAAAAAGGCACAAGAACAAACTGACCATAAGGTTGATACTCTGAAGAGATTAACAAACATGGAGTTTATGTTCCAAATAAGAATCGATTCGAAAAGACACCTCCCGAAGAGGTTCAAACAACTCCCGAAGAGGTTCAGACACCTCCTGAAGAGGTCAAGATATCAGAAAATTATGAGATCTCGATAAATTGTGTGTACACTGAGAAAAGATAGAACAGAAATGAAATTGTTGTTGACAACTTATTTGCATATGCAGTTGCTCTTGATATTACCAGAATTAATGAAGAGCTTGAGCCAAAATCCGTCGAAGAGTGTCGACGTAGAGTTGATTGGCCAAAATGGAAAGAAGCTATTCAAGCTGAATTAGACTCGCTGGTTGAATAAAATGTTTTTGGACCTGTAGTCCAGACACCAGAAGATGTCAAACTAGTAGGATACAAATGGGTATTTGTGCGTAAGCGAAGTGAGAAAAATGAGATTGTGCGATATAAAGCATGGCTTGTAACACAAGGTTTCTCGCAGAAACCTGCTATAGACTACGAGGAGATGTACTCTCATGTAATGGATGCAATAACCTTTTATTTATTTATTTTATTTTAGCAGTCTCAGAAAGACTAGATATGCATTTAATGGAAGTAGTCATGGCATGCTTATATGGGTCACTAGATAGTGACATTTATATGAAAGTTCATGAAGGACTTAAACTGTCTGAAGCAAATAAATCTCGGGATCTGTATTCTATCAAACTTCAAATATCTTTATATGGGTTAAAACAATCTGGCCGGATGTGGTACAATCGGCTCAGTGAGTATCTTCTAAAAGAAGGATATGTGAATAACTCAGTTAGTCCATGTGTATTCATCAAGAAAGCAGCCTCTGAATTTGTTATTATTGCAGTATATGTAGATTACCTGAATCTAATTGGGACTCTAGAAGAGCTCATAAATTCATCTGACTATCTAAAGAAGGAATTTGAAATGAAGTATTTTGGAAGGACAAGATTTTGTGTTGCCCTGCAGATCGAACATCTTTCAAGTGGAATATTGGTTCACCAAACCACATATATAAAAAAAGGTATTGAGGCAATTCTATATAGACAAAACCGATCCATTGAGCTCTCCAATGGTTGTACGATCTCTTGATGTGAAGAAAGATCCCTTTCGCCCTCAAGAAGATGGTGAAAAAGCTTCTTGGTCCTAAAGTACCATATCTTAGTGCAATTTGAGCTCTCATGCATATTGCAAATTACACACGACCCGATATAGCATTTGCAGTCAATTTATTAGCAAGATTCAGTTATGCACCAACCGGAAGGCACTGGAATGGGATCAAGCACATATTGCACTATCTTCGTGGTACTACAGATCTCGGACTATTTTTTCCAAATAATTCGAGGCCACAATTAGTTGGCTATGCAGATGTTGGTTATCTATCTGATCCACATAAGGCCAAGTCACAAACCGTGTATATCTTTCTCTATGGTAACACTGTTATATCATGACGATCTATGAAGCAGACATTAATCACCACCTCTTCAAATCATGGCGAGATACTTGCTATTCATGAAGCAAATAGAGAGTGTACATGGTTGAGAAGCATGATAGAGCATATTCAAGACACTTGTAGATTATCTTCAATCAAAAATAACCTAACGATATTATATGAAGATAATGCCGCATGCATCTCTCAAATTAGAGGCAGTTATATCAAAGGCGACAGAACCAAGCATATATCACCAAAGTTCTTCTACACGCATGAGCTCAAGGAGAGTGGCTATATTGATATCCAGCAGATACGCTCCAGTAACAACTTGGCCGATCTATTTACAAAGGCACTACCGACGACAACATTCAGATAGTTAGTGCATGACATTGGAATGCGCCGTCTCAAAGATCTCTTATGCTAAGCACCTGAAGCTTGCCTTATATCTTCATGAGGGGGAGTTATGATCTTAGAAGGTATTCATGTACATACTCTTTTTCCTTCGCTAAGGTTTTTTTCCCACGGGGTTTTCCTTAGCAAGGTTTTAACGAGGCAATCTTGATAGCCTAATACCTCTCTAAGTAAGAATAGCGTACTCTTTTCCTTCGCTGAGTTTTTATCCCACCGGGTTTTTCTTAGTAAAGGTTTTTAACGAGGCACATTCTTGTACTAATGGTCATTCAAGGGGGAGTGTTGTGAATCATGTGCAATGCATGGTCATTCATGAAATTTTTTTGGACATTTGTCTGGTTGTGTGGATGTTTGCCTATAAATAGCTCTCCCGATGTTGAATGAAATCCTGCTAAAGAGAAGCTTTCATAAGCACTCTATTGCTTTCATAAGTGATTGTGTTCATTCTCTCTCTCACTCGTTCTCTACTTGAAGTATAGTGTGTGCTCTCTAGGACACACATATTTTATAATAGTAATTACATTTTTGGTACATATATTTAATGTAATTATCATATTTAGTACATATCATTAAACGTCGTTCTCCTGACTTGACGACAATTCGCTCACAAGAGCGGTTTTGCGGGCTTCCCGCGTCATGAAAGTGGTTTTGGATTTTCCTCGATATCACGTGGTGAGGTAGACGCCGGGTTGGCGCACCATGCGAGAGGTGAGCAAGAGCGCCTCCTGGTCGTCCGACCCTCGGAGGAAGGATACACCCAAGCGGAATATGAACTTGTCCTCTAGCCCAGGGTGCGCATTGCCATGCCTATGCCGGCATCGACAGGCACGCTGACGGAGCATGGCGCAAACTTGATGACACTACGGTTGACGAAGCGCAGCATGTTGTTGACTTTGACGCCGCCACCACCGCCATCGCCACCTGGGATTGGCTTCTTGTGGAAGGGTAGGACGATGAAGGAGGTGTGCTTCTGGAGCGCCATGCAGCAGACCTCGTCGTGTATGGATGCGTGGGGGGGGGGGGGGGATAGTGGTGAATGGGTGGACGAACACGATTCTGGGGTGGCGCTGCTAGTGGAGGATGAAGGCGTTGATGATGTGATCCGAGTGAGCAACGTGAAGATGACGAATGGGGAAGCTGGGGCTGGAGTTGGAGCTAGAGAGTGATACGAGTCGATCTGACTCGACCAACTGGACCCGAACCCAGAAGAGGAACCAAGCTGGTTCAACCTCTTTCCTAGTTTGACTTGGACTTCCCTAGTTCAAACTAGAGTATTTAATTAGTATTTATCATTAGTCTTTTATTGAGTCCTAGTTGATTGTTAGGAATTAATTAAGAGTCCCTTTGAGTTAGGAAGTTGAGTTGAGTCAGAAACCTTATTACTTGCTAATTAAGCAAGGGGGTTTTCTAGTGGATTAGGACTCTGTCAAGGTCTCTATAAAAGGACCTTAGTAGTTTTGTATTAGGTTATGCATGATGATGAATGAATTATGAGTAGTTGATAAATTATCATAGGAGTAGAATATCATAGGAGTAGAGATAATATAGTTTTCACCCGATATCTATCATAGATCCACCTTCTTCCCCGTCGGTCATCTTCTCCGCAGCCGGCATCGCCTTCACCTTCATCTTCCTTCTCCCCGTCACTTTCTCTCTCCGCCACATCATCCCTACTATTCATCTTCTTCCTCTCCTCTATCCCGAAACCCTAGCCAAGCTTCACCGCCGTTCCCTCTCCGGCCACCCCCGTCGCCAACCAAGGCCACCATTCTCTTCCCCAAGCCCTCACGACTCCGGCCATACCCTTCCCTCCGCCCTTCATCCCCTCCGGCGCCGTCCCCGACAAGCCTACCTCCGTCCCCTCCGCCGTCAACCCACATCCATCCCCAACTTCACCTCCAAACCATCCTAAATCCCTCGTTGATCGTCCCTAACTCCATTCCGACCAACCACGACCCTTCCCGACGTCCCCAGAGCCATTCCCGTCGTCCCCGACGCCGGTGAACCCAAACCCCTTCCGCCGTCTTCACCAGATCCGGGCGATCCGCCGGTGGATCACTTCCCCACCTCCAGGCGACCCTTCCTGGAAATATCCCGACCACCGCCGCCGTCCCTACGCCGGCGATCTACTCCGGCGATTTTCAGCCCTTGGATCAAACCGGTTCAGCCACTTCAAATCAGGTTCAGCCCACTTAACCGGTTCAGCCAAGCCAGTCAATCCGGATCCAGCCCAATCCAACTTGGTCAGCTTGATCCAGATCACTTCAAACTTGACCCAGTCAAGTCCCATCCAATCAGGCTCAACCAGATCCAATCCCGCTCAAGCCAGATCCGATCCAGCTTGCCAAATCAGCCCATTGGACTCAAATCAAGTCCGATCAGGCTGATTCTGATCGATTGGAGCAGTAGAGACCCATTACGAGAGGATCACGAGTAGACCCTCGTGACAGAGAGCTTGTGTGGGATGAAGAGCGACTTGGCAGCGCCGAAGAGCTCGACGAGGTGGAGGGCATAAAGGGCAAGGGGGGAGGCTTCGGTGGAGCTAGAGAGCTTGTGTGGGATGAAGAGCGGCGCAGCGGTGCTGACAAGCTCGACGAGGTGGAGGGCATAGACGGCGAGGGGGTAGGCTTTAGTGGAGCTAGAGAGCTTGTGTGGGATGAAGAGCGGCGCGGCGGCACCGACGAGCTTGACGAGGTGGAGGGCATAGACAACGAGGGGGGAGGCTTCGACGGAGAGATCAATTGGAAGTAAAATGCCAACCAATTTCCCCAACCAACCCAAGCATATGACAAGCTGCAATGCCTTCCATCCACTGGCCTCATCAATGTGGTGGAGATTAGTGTTCAAGCCTGTCAATGTATAGTAGAGTGGCAACAACAGTCCAGAAACCATGGATTCGATCTTCTCGGTGAGCGCCGCCTCGAGTGGCGGCCGTCGGGGATGACGAGGCCGAGCATCAACGCTCCGTGGAACGAATTGGTGCCGATGATATCATTGTACAAGCCGATGACCAAAACGATGAAGAGGAACACCAAGATCTAGCCTTTGTTGATGGGCTGCCCTGACGGTATTTGGTCGATGACCCCTATGACGATCGGCCTAACGATGTAGACAACAAACACTGGTCACATGTAAGTCACGTGACCAGTTTACCATTTGAAATGCGACGCCGTTAGAGGGTCGGATCATAACGAAACAGTTTTTATAAATAAGGTACCAAAAAAGTAATTATCAAACTATATGTATTAAAATGGTACGTGGGGAATTTTACAGGTACCAAAAGCGTAATTTAGCCATCTAATTATGCCCAATCACCCCACCGCCCCTTAGGGTTCAGTTTGGGTGCTACCGTTTCTCCATACTACTATCATATCGTTGAGATAGATCTCATTCAACGGTTGAAATTATTAGCATCAAATCCCCCATCAGCATTTTATTAATAATGTGAAAAAGAGATGAAATCGGTTGGTATTATGGTAGCATGGAGGTTGCGCCAGTACCCGGACTGGACTCGACAAAACAACCACTCTTCCTCTCTCTGCCACAGTCCGGAACGCCGTCGACGCTCCTCTCCCCCGGACTGCTTCCTTCCCCGCCGGCTCCCCGCCCTATATTCTCCTCTTCCCAAAATTCCCTTCGCCGGAACACCGCCTCTCCTCTTTTCCTTCATCCCCGTATCAGCACGCTGCCAGTACCTCGCCTCTCCCGATCGCTCTCACTCCCTTTCATTCCCGTCGCCGGCCGTCCCCGACCGGCCTTTCCACCGACGAGCTTCCCACTCGCCGCCCCCTTTCAATCAGCTCGTCTCCCTCCTCTCCGAGAAGAGAGAGAGAGAGAGAGGATGTTCTTCCACATCGTGCTGGAGCGGAACATGCAGCTCCACCCGCGGCACTTCGGGCCTCACCTCCGCGACAAGCTCGTCGCCAAGCTCATGAAGGACGTCGAGGGCACTTGCAGGTATTCTTCTACTACTCCATCTAAAACCCCCTAATTAGCTCCTAATTGAACCCTAAAAACCCTAAAGAACCGTAGCGCAACCACAGCGGCCGGCATGGGTTCGTGGTGGCGATCACGGGGGTGGAGGATATCGGGAAGGGGCTCATCCGCGAGGGCACTGGCTTCGTCACCTTTCCCGTCCGGTACCAGTGCGTCGTCTTCCGACCATTTAAGGGCGAGATTCTCGAGGCAGTTGTCACCATGGTCAACAAGGTGACTGCGCCCCACCCTCATGCCTTTGTTCTTTTCTTTGATTGGGATTCCCTTAGTTTCGTTATTCTCGTTGGGTAAATTTAGGCTATTTGATGCTTATTTCGCTGGTTTTTTTTGTGATCGAGAAATGAGTGCATGCAGATGGGTTTCTTTGCGGAAGCGGGGCCAGTCCAGATCTTCGTGTCAAATCATGTGAGTGTGGATATCTATTGGAAGTTTCTTTTGTTTTTGGATATTGTCTTGGTTTGAGCTGAATGCAGCTCTTTGATCTTGCATTTTCTTTCTTTCGTCTTTAATTTGACGCAGCTGATACCAGACGATATGGAGTTCCAATCGGGAGACATGCCAAACTACACAACATCAGATGGATCGGTTGGTTTTTAGACTGCTTTTGTTGTAAATAATGTGGGTGATTGATGCTGAAATTGGATCGGTGTGTCAATAATAGCTATGAGAGAAGAAACATATCATTGAATTTGTGTACCCATTTTTCGAAAAGTGTTGGTTTACTGATACAAAAAGAGAGCTGCTCCTCATGAATTACAATTTTTTACATCTTTTGGTGTCACAATTAACAGCAACATAAAACCAGATAGGAAAAGTTTACATCCTTGTAGTGACATCATAATTTGTCGACTAGTTTTCACTTAAAGTGGAGAAAAAAAATGGTATACTCCTGGAAGCAAGAAAATGTATTCCTTGGCTGGTTTTGCAAACCGAAGAGAAAGGACGATCTTTAACTTGTTGGAAGTAATGATGAACAACGAGGAGATATAAGCCAAAGCATGGGGGACAAGGATCGTTTTACTTGTGCCATCTCCTCTTAGATTTCTTTGGATATTTAAACATAATTGTCCCTCATAGTCATCCGATGTGAATTAGCTTTTTTTATAAAATAATTGTCCCTCATATGCCCATCGGTTACGTGATTTTATTTAGCAGTATTCCTAGACCTGAACAAGAAAGTACACAAGTTATACTTGGGAACTATACCTTGCTATCTCTTTTCAGAGATGGCTCTATCTGAAGCTTTTCTTCTGATATGTTTCTGAGAGATTCCACGAGCCTTCAGAATGTTGTACTTAATCTTCTAGTAAGCAATGAATATTTATTCTATTTATTTCATAGGTATTCCTTCACATAGCTATTCTGCAACAATTCATGTCCATCCCTTCTTGTAGTTTTGTGCTAGTCCCTTCCTTTTTAGTTGCTTAGCATATTTTACCCCCGCTTCAAATGAAATCCTCATGTTTTTTTGGCTTAGTACTTCATAGCACCCACTACTAAGAAATCTCACTTGGTATTTCACAAGCACAAGTAGGGGGGCCTCTTACTGAGTTGCATAACCATTTCGAGACAATACACCGCTACTTAACGAAAAAATATATCAATTGCCATCTTGCCTGGGTTATGTAAAGATAGTTCTGTCAGGTGCACCGCTCCTCAACGAAAAAAGATGTCAATCGCCATCTTTGACAGAATTATGTAAAGATAGTTCCGTAACAAACATATTGATTACGGTTGATATAAGCAGCTTGTAGGCAATCAGTGTTGATGCTATTAGTGTTTGCTACATTTGGTTGAATCATGTTTTGCCGAGGACAACTCTGAATACATGGAGCTGAGCAAATCATGTGAAGTTAATAAAGAAGTGTGTTTTGAAATAAATTGCAGCATTTGTCAGCATACCTATATGCTTGAAAAGTATGTGGAGTGCATAGCTTTCCTTGACAATTATGTTTGGTGCAACAGAATTTATACCAGGTCAATTTTTGGCCCACCTAAATCATAGGTGATACTTTATTGCACTGATCTGATTATAGTTGAGTTCAGATGGTATGGTAGGAGGACACAGAGTAACATCGATATTGAATAGGGGTGATTTACAATATTTTGGGTTATTTGGATTTGAGCTGAAAGCATGAGCCTGAGAGTGGTTGTTCACATCATTAGGTGGACTGCCTAGCATTGCCCAAATCCTGCACATGAGGTTTGCGTGACCTTGGCAACCCTAGTTTCAGCCCATTTTCTGCAGAACACTGTTTTGTTTCATTTCCTCGAACTTAGTTCTTCATGTATGTCAATATTAGGATGCTTAGGCTCGCAATTTTAGATTGTCTCCAGAAGTTAGTTTTATCTGATTTTTGCCTGTAGCTTGTTAGCATCACTTTGACCTTGAAGCTCCTTTTTTTTCTAAGTGTTAAGACAATAGAAATCAATTAGGAATATCGTGTGGTTTCATTTCTTTGTTAGAAGAGGTGTGCAGATCATTTGTTAGTGATACAAATCAACTTGAATCAATTTTTCAGACTCAGAAAGAGTTAATTACTGCTAACTTTCATGTATCTACCATTTCATACTGATTTGTTTTTCTTCGCAGGTTAAAATTCAGAAAGACAGTGAGGTGCGGTTGAAGATTATTGGAACTCGTGTTGATGCCACTGAAATTGTATGTCTACTCCCTGGTTCCTCCTTGTTTTGTTCTTAACTGAGCAAGTTTACTGAAAGTGGTACCCTGGAACTGAACGTTCTTCTCCCCTGTTTATTTGGAAGTTTAATTTTCTAAATTTTGATTGTCCTTTTCCAAATTTTACTTTTTGATGTTTTGTGTCCTCAACCAAGCAATGCTTTGTTCTTTACTGGAATGTAGACTTCATGTTTGCAATTACTGCAACAGTTTTCAATTTTTCCCAAGATGTTCCAAGAAGCATATAGAGTTTTTCCATATTCTGGACAAGGCATGTTCGGCATTTGAGTAAAACAAAAATTTAGGTGGACATTTCAAGAGGATAGTGGCATGTTTTATGTACTATTAAATTATTTTGCTTTGAATTGATGTTTCTTAATACTTTATAGAATTTGTTTGCTGAGATCACTGAGGGAAGGGGGAAGGGGGGGGGTCTTTAGACACTCGACCATACTACCAAAATCGATCGATCGAGAGTCGAAGATGCAACTTCATGCTTTGCATTTATGCATGCAGTTTTGAGTTGTTTGCCTCGGTAAACTTTTGCTGCTAATATGACGCTAAGTCTTGATACTTCACTTTTCAATGCAGTTTTGCATCGGAACGATTAAAGATGATTTCTTGGGTGTTATCAACGATCCTGGTGCTGCTGCTTAGTGAGCTGGTGAGAAAATTCCGCAGGCATTGCAAGATAAAGCTGCTGCTTAAAATTGTTACATTGTTAAGAATTTTGGACACCTATTTGTATGAATCGGACACTTAACTGCTGCTGATTGGCTAGATTTTAACAGATCACCCTTGTGTTATTTGCGTGGTGGTTGTCAAATGAGAATTTTTTATTTTGTACTGGTCCTCCTAGCTATCAGTTATCCAAAGATCTTTGGATTATTACTGCTGACTTAATCTCTGCTTACCCACCCAGCTGTGGTATGCACAGGAGGTCTGTGGTTAGCTAGCTGTGTCCAAATTTCTTTAGCTAGATAGTTGAACGAGACTGCTATATTTGTAGCTCATGGAAGGGTACGGTTCTTAACACCATACTCTTAAAAACTTGTCATGAAAGGATTTTTATCTAATATTATTAAAGACATATTTGGTGTCTGTGTCTATTTGTCTGTCAATCCACTTGCTACTTGATATTAGTCTGTGTCGATGGTGGTCTAATTTAATTTAGGGGACCTAATTAACCTACTAGAAATAAGAACTGTCAAAGAAACCGTCTGCATGAGAAGATGGGTATCTGCATTATGCAGTGGTGATTCTTTGGATCTCTCAAAAGCAGTTTTTTTTTATGCAGCGGTGATTCTTTGGATCTCTCATTTGAGCAGCTTGTTTTTATGCGGTGGTGATTCTTTGGATCTCTCAAAAGCAGCTTGTTTTTATGGCATATTCTCAAAGCTTATACATTGCTTTTGCTGCTTATCAGGATGATTAACAATGAAATTTTTGATTTGTTCTAATGACGTCCTATGTGACAGGGATGATCCTATGTGGAGAAGAGTTAGTGAGAGAGGTGGGAAGTTAGTGGAGAGAGTTAGTGAGAGGTGAAAAGTTAGTGAGAGGAGTTAGGGGAGTTAGTGGGGAGATGAGAAGAGAGGGTAGTTATCCTACCAGATGATAGGGGAATTTACTAATATATATATATATATATATATATATATATATATATATATATATATATATAGACACACTAGTTGTGCCCCCTGTCATATGACAAGGTAACCACCAACCCCACCCCAATAACTCCCTCTCACTAAACCCCTCAACCTAGAATTATCATACCACATAGACTCCACCTAGAACATTCTCCCGACGCGTAGGACAATAAAAATTTCAGTTATAATCATAGCCTTATATAAGGATGATTTAAGTTTGAGCGTATAGAACAAGCCTCATTGCTTTAATCGCTCTGTATAGAAAAAAAATTCAACGCGTAAAAGACACTAGTTTTCTAAATGCAGAACAATCTTGGTTGCAATAATATTTTGAAGCACTAAACTGACAATATTTATGACTATATCCCGATTATGTTAACACAAAGATCCAATGTATTCATAAAAAGCTGAGAAATTTCTCAACTTTCAAATACTCCGCTGAACAAGTCTGTTCTCGATCAAGTACTCCACGAATTCATCGATCAGATAGGGCCAAGCACCCTCGGCATCATAGTTAGCTAGTAAAGGATCAATTGTCTGCGTCCAATAAGAGACAAAGAAATCGAAGTCAAGAGAAGCAAGAATAATAATACAGAGCGATCATCATATGTCAACACTTCATCTAAATAACAACAATAGTGTATAATTGAAGTTCTTTCCATTTGACCAGAAACAAATTAAATTAAACCAAACCCTCGCCATTTTTCTTTTTCTTTGAAATACGTGTGAATTTATGTTTTCTAAAACATAGCACGAGATACAGAGAGCCCCTAGATATTCAATGTGAACCTTGTGAGAATCACCAAAGAAGCTTCAAGATCCAAATGTTTCAAGTTGCATACATCCCTATTCTTACTTAACACTTAACATGGATTAAGGAAAAGGTTCACTATTTCATACAAAAATGACATGCTACGCAGTTGATACTCATCATTGCCTACTTATGTAGGCTGCAAGTGCAGGCAAGAATGTTGAAGTATTTGGGTGGAGAAAGCTTCAAGTATGTTTCTTTATGCACTTTATCAGCAGCGAGTTGCAGTTTAAAAAAACGCAAATGAAAGAGAGCAAAGCTAATAAGCGTCAAGTTGAACATACAGACAAGACGTATAGATCATACCTTGGCAAATTCCAGTAGCTGAGACCAGGTATCCCTAGAGATTGCTTTGTTATGCCTCACCTGGTAAAGTTAAGTAAATAAAATAACATTAGCCAGCATACTTTTAAAACATGTGCATATCAAAATACAGAAAAGGAAATGTTCACTACCTGTAAGAACTGACACCAATGGTCAATTAAAGGCCAGCGACTTTCAGCAAAAAGCAATTGCCACATCCCAATGGCCGTATCCAGTGCCAACGATTTTTGTCCCTGCAGTCATAGAAGCAACAGAACTAGGTTGCTCAACCCAAAGATAATATTGGAACGTAATCAAATCAGTCCCGCACCACTACCACCCTTCAGATTACACCACAAACATGCAAAATGTATTTTGTGATGAAAACTACGTTGCTCAATGTAGGTTTTGACCTAGAACAAACCAAAAATTTGGTCAAGCATGCTGGACATATCAGTCATCTTCCAAATGATGCGTGCTCAATTACTTTTTATCATTATATAAAACTTACATTGAAGATCTGCCCAATTTAATCTTTATACCTCAAAGTCAAAACATAGAAGACATTCCTAACCAACGATGATAGAAGATCTAACCAATCTAAGCTTTATGCAAGTGAAAATTAAAAACTATCTTGTCATAACTTAATAACCAACTGTAGTCCATTTTTTTGCCCCTCAACCGAATACTCGAAACTTATGAAAAACTAACTTTTGTAGCCTAAAACTTAGGGTCCTGGGGTTATCATTCATTAACTAAAATGAACCTCCAAAAGGGAAAGCAAAAATTTTATACACAAAACATTCATATAAAACAGCATGGTTTACTCTGTCGGAGGACACTTGGTAGTGCCGCCTGGCACATACCGTGCTGGTAATTTACGGTAAAATAGATAACTTTTATCGTGGCTCAGTGTAATTTACCGGCGCAATGCATAGCTTGGTCACGAGCCCAAGCAGCATGGAACTATCTAAGATTAGCTTGAGCATCTTATGTGCCTGAACTTAGGCTTGAGCTCTACTTGTTTGACAGTTGAAAAAGCTTGTTAGAAATCAAAGCTTGAATTGTTCAGGAGCAAACAGCTCATTTGCAGCCCGAGCATCAACTCCATTCTCAAACAAATTTAACTTCTCTGATAATTCACCAGCTTTTAAAAAGATGGCAACACGCTGCCAGATGGCAGAAAACCTGTTTTTTCTTCTTCTCTGGAGGGTACCTACTTTAGTTATGCCTCATAGTTGTCACCATTCCGTTGCAAAAGGCTTGATGACCCAAGTTTGCAAGTCAATTTTGCCTAATACAATTTTACAAATTTAAGTTCACAAACACCAACTCCGCAATTCATCCATCTTAATCATGTTTAAGTTGCACAACAACAGTTCCACAAACACTGATGTGTGATCCATACTATCTTCACGATCAATTGATGTGTCATACAGATAATCCCCTCTTTATTTCAATTATCATTCCATTGTGTGGAAGGCAGATGCAGCTCACACTTTTAACTCAATAAGTATCCATAGACTCATATTTACTAAATTAAACCTCGGAAGAGACTTCATTAAATGAAATCACATGAACAAAGATCTTTCAAAATGACCAAGAGCTTACCTTTTCTTTAGCCCAACCAAATGCAAAGTTATAGATCTCACGAAATTTATCTGGAAGATAGAAGTAAAAAAATCAATTAGCTGGAAAAATTATTAGTTCGTTTAGCCCCCCCTTCTTCCTCCTATGGAGAGAAAACAGAACAAGAGGCAAAATATAATTGATGGTAAACAATTTTAGCATCAGCTTCCGACTATGTGATATGCTATTTATTTTCTTCACTAGAAATATGCATTGCAACTAAATACAAATAACTGACTTGATTTGTTTAAAATACAATATTTTACTTACATTCATCTTTGAGCTCAGAACGCATTGTTGGTATCTTTTCCCGAAGTTTCTCGATTGAGTCTACCCTGTACGGGGATGTCATAGTATTAGCGCATAGTATTTGGTCCAAAGCTTCTATAGGAACTATGGGCAAAGCTGAGATAACAAAAATATATTGTACAAATATCAATTTAATCCCCCACCCAAGTGCTTGCGATCCACTGAAAAACTCCTGCCTGGAAAACTCACACATCGTGGCAGCCTTCATGTGCCAGGATAGAACCAACTGTGGTAAATACACGAAGCACCTTGAGCAGAAAAGGGAAAAGTAAATGTCTCAGCAATGAGACTAAAACTAGCAAAGAGAAACATATTCCTGGCGCACCTACGAGCTTAATTGTCATGTTACAAAAAACTAGCTTGTTGGAGGACAAACTTATCAATAACATACTTGATATTTTAATACAAAATTTTTAAACATTAACAGCTGTTTTCTCATTAAAGCAACGACCGTCGCTTACAGTAAAGAAAAATAAATCATGAAAGGATCGACATCCATACATGTATCTAAATTTAATGCAACAAGCACAAGGACACATACCGTAACAATATCTTGAGGGTCCACCTGCAAGGCCAGAATGAACAAGTATGTCAATAGTCATTTGAGATAACAAACCATAAGAACAAGGAGGGTAATCTATTTTATTACTTGACCATGAAAGTATAAGCTAATAAGCATCACTTAATAGGAGAAAGAACACAAAATATGGAGGACTGCCTGATCTAGATGAATTCTAATTTGCAAACAAGACTTGCTAAGCCATACTGCTAAATCAAGTATCTATAAAGTACAGAAAATATGCTGTCAAATAAGATTGATAGCAAGTGGACTAATTTCGAAAAATCTTCTCCTCTATCCAATTTGAAACAGGTGGCATGCCATGTTAGGCTATATCTGCAGTACCACAAAGCAAGCATGCAGCTTGAGATCCAATAGCCAAAGAGATCAAGGTAAGAACCAAGATCACATCCTCGCATAATCTCATATAAAGAAGTTCACCTAATGTTCTGATTTAGTTAGCAATCCAACTCTTTGGTAGAAGAGAGCTTTTATAACGCGCTTTAGTTTTCTACATAATTTAAACTAAAATAAATTCTGGATGGACATAAGTAACCATAAAGAACAATACAAAAATAGAGGAAGATGCATTCCTATAGGCTTGAGAGATATGGAGCTCTAATGTGAATGGGAGCTCACAGTAAGAACAGCCTCATACCAAGCATATCCCAATAAGTTCAAGGTAAGGTTTTTCAAAGGACTACAATGCAAATTTAATATTAATCAGCTTTAAATGTGGTCAAAACCATACAGATCTCGTAGCTAAAGAACTTATAGAAGTAATAATTTATCGTTTTCATTCCACAGCATAAAAAATGATGCTGTCGAAGAGACAAGATTTCTATTATCCGTTATTGCTAAATGTCACAAAATACCATAACAACTAACAATTAGAAACCCCAGCTTTTATCTCAGGAAAGTATGATGATGATGTTAATTTGCAAAAAGTTTAGTGATCCAGAGGGTAAATACTGCACATTGATTAGATGAAATGAAAGGTTTTGTTGGCCACTATACATTAAACAAAAACATG
>OY986971.1:5656393-5758078 GCA_963920575.1 Narthecium ossifragum | reverse complement strand
GATATGCAACTTCAGGAGAATACAAGAACAGAAACCTAACTAATCGATATCCTTTATTTTAATCTCAAATCCCCGTTCCTAGTCAACCTCATCAAATTTTCATATACTCTCTCTGTATAAATGGAATGGAGTGTATACATTACAATTAAAGGTGTTTATTCTCTTGTTAGATGCTAGCAGCTTGCATTTGTGAATCAAACTATCTTAGCTTGTTCTCATACCCATAAAAGACAAAAAAAATAGAGGAAAAAGAAATGAGAGATGCATGTATCAGAAGTTTGACTGCAAATTAGGACTGTGACTCTGAACAGAAATAAAGCACTAGGAGACCAAGAATATTATGTGCTTTCAAATTTTGAGCTAATATATGCCAACTTCCCCCTTTCTTCCACCCTAGCACTACAGAAACTTCATGGTTAAGCTTCCATCACTCTCAGTTTAAAAGAGTAGGTCAAGCCGTCAAAATGTTAATTCAAGCACAGTGTTCTTTTGGTCAATATCAATTTTGAAACCGGAAAGAAGGGCTTAGCATAGAGCCTTGGACTACAATAAAATTGGCACTACTAGTCGCAATATTGATTTACTTGACCTGTTTTGAGCATATAAATATGGCAAACAGCAAATGAGACTACAAGAGCTAAAGTGAGCTTCCTAGCCAACTTCTTGGAGATTAGGACACTATATCAAGGTCAGCTTTATCACTAAGACTTTAATTGATGTTTAAAATGAATCTCCAAATACATCAAGGCAGAACATAGAAGCATGCCAACTGGCTTAAGCTTGGTCAAAGACGGTATCCGAAATTATCAGCAAGGACTTTTAAGAACTATTTAACCGATTTACTGTCATCCTTTATATACAATATGACACCCTTTTGCATGGCACACAAAGCAAATTCACAGGAAAAATTTATATTACAAGCCCACTTCCAGTATAAAACCATGTTTAAGATAAGCTTCCCCTTTTCGAGGATCCACTAGAATGTGAATGGTGGCTCAAACCAGTTTTATTAAAGGAGAAACAGATTTGCAATTCAAAATAAAAAGATTAAAGTACTGGTACAGGAATGATGGCATTCACTTCATTTTGTGCAATAAGAAGAAACCAAAGAGTGTAACCAAACTTGCCTTTGTATCTGTTATAAAGCACTTCTAAATGTCTAGAATCAGTTGCTGCTCTAAAATGAGGTTGGCTATAGAATATATCAAAAGCTCCCTCTAGATGCCAATCACTAGCTTTTAGCGCTTGAAGGGCAACCTTATCACTGCACAAGTAATAGAGCACAATATGCATATAAGCACTTCTATGCAATAACATACTATGGAACAAAATAAGGATTGTGAACATAGATAAAAAAATAGGTTGTGTATGTGATATAGCTTAGAAAAATTGCTTGATGGACACATATAGGTGATCAGATTTCATTTTTGATCAAGCATCAAAACCCCGACAAAAGCATGGTTAGATTACTCTTTTTGTCCACTCAACAATCCATCCTGTTTTCACACTAACCAGATAATCCAACCTAGTTCACTCGGTTTTAAGATGTTTTTCTATTCAACAATAGACCCAAAGTGGAAGCAGAGAAGCTCCAAGTATAACCCTATTTGAACAGCCGTTACCATCCACTTTTAAACATTGTTTATTGCAATCATATTGATGATGATGAAGTTTCTAACCACAGCTTCATGCGTTGAAAGTCCCATTTCTTACCAAGGAGTGAAGATGCATGGTACATGCTTGCTACTTTTCTTAATATTGACAGATAATAATGTTGCTCTTTTCAAGTAATAGATGGTGGTACACTGAAAAGCACTTGGGGCTTTCTTGTCTCGGTGTTGTGTTTCATGTCCAACAGCCCCGGACAGGAGTATGACTTTGATGTTAATGCTCACATGATTGCAAACTTGCAATGTAAGGAAGAGCTAACATATAGTGAGCTCCTTTATCAAGAATGGTTTCTGAAATTGATACCAAAGCAATCTCAACTCACTCCTTACAGTACCGTGTCAATCTAATTTTGAGAAAAGGAAGCCAAAGCATAGAACCCAACTTAAAAATTTTGGAGTTTGTATGATAATAAGTCACATACTAGTAACAAGAGGGACAACCGTTAATGGTCACAACCTAAGGAATAAGGTGGCATGCATTTGCATGACATGGAAGAATATTGCATTGATGCCAAAAATTTAAATACGTTCTCCATTTATACAGTGCCAATAAACTGGCATAGGATTATTGGTTTGTTCGATTATTATATGCCATTGAAACTGGTTGAATTTATTCACATACAGACATTCATAGTTTCTACCTTCCTAGAAGAATTTTCCCTCGAGTCGTAAAAGCTACATCCAAACCGTCAAGACATTAGAATTGTCTTTTACAGTGGCTGTAAAGATTTGATCAGGTTATGCCAAAGATATCATGTGAAGTCTCATTATCGTTGTTGTTTAGTGAAAATAAATTCAAAATAGACAGGTAAATAGAGGTCGAAAGTTGGGTTGGCATAGAACCAATATTATAGCACCTAAAAAATAGCTGTAAAACTACATGGCCTAAGCCAGGCACCGAGACCGTGTTATAGGGCACCATTGGCCAATCTTGACCTAGTGGGCCCGGTGCTAATATTTTAGAACATCTCAACGCCAATTTATTATCTCCTCAATTGAGATATATGCAATTGTTTTTATGCATATGTTCCTCCATGTTATTTTCTCCCCTAAAGTGATGCTAGAAGTACAGCAGGTCCCAATGCACCCCCAATTCTATCTTCCTACGCATTTCCAATACTGGTAAAACCATAAAAGATTAAGCAAATAAAAGAGAACGAGCTTCTAAAATTAAAAACAAAAAAAAACAGTATTTATGCTTAAAAGACGCTAAGCTCCTAGGTTTTACAAATATTCAGTTGATCGAGATTACTCGTCGGCTTGAAAGAAAAGATTACTGAAGGAGTATTGAGATTTCACTAATCCCAGCTTAGAACCAATGGCACAGGACAAAATCGTAGCTTGGTTTTATGAAGGATGGAGTTAGCCACCAAAATCAACGACAATAATGAAACCTGAGCATCAATCAGTGAGTTACCTGGTTCCAGTAATTGCCATGAACTGCTGAACTTTATCACGGTGCCCTCTTCCCAATTTATGCTGCCAACACCAAAAACAATTCAAGAAATCAGAATCCGACATCCATTCCTCGAGTGGTAGATCAATTAGTGAAAAAGGGCATCGTAATCGCATGGCCAAATAGAAAAAAACGTTTCACATTTGTGGAGAGTTTTAACCATAAAGGGATTCTAGACGTTTCCAACTCCAAAAATATAAGACGGAAATCACCGCCCAGCAATATAAAACGTGAAAAAGATTTCTTGTGAGCAACAAATAAAAACCCACCCTAGTTCTTACGAATCCGATAACAATAGCAGAAAAAGTTCAAAAAATTCCAACATCTCCGGTAGAAAAGAACCACAAGCAGATGAAAAATAACAAAAAAAATCAAGAAATGGAGCTGATTCGCAGAACGAACCATCTTTCTGGTGGTAAATGGAAACCCTAATTTCCCAGAGAGATTGCTAGAGAGGAGAGGAAAAACTAGGGCTTCGAATCCCCTCTCGCTCTGCCCTTATCTCTTTTATTATTGGGTGGTTCATTCCGCACCACAAGTGGGACTCCCTATACACATTCACTACACCCCAACTTCTAAAGCCAGGTCCTTTACTCGATACACTACACCACATATCAAACCGTTCCTAAACTACCCTTCCTACATGAAACCATCCAGCCTAACCTCACCTCTCAATAAATGTTGAATAACTTGTGCCCATCTTTGGTATCTTAATTCAATGTCAGAGCTTAAATACTTTGTGAGATCGAGGAGAGGATCTTTGTCTATTATTTCGATTTTCTATAGCATATGGATCCCTTGTGTTATGAGTTGCTTAATGATTTCATATACCATGCATGACCTTGGTTAGCTATAATGTTATTGGTTATTGGAAATAAAACCTAGATCTTTAAAAAGTGACAAGCTTTCTCCCTGTACTGTTTCAGTGTGCTATATATGTTGTGGAATGAAGTAACTGTTTCATTGACTCTTCAAAGTAATCGAAGGGGCAAGGGGATGTCTTAGGGATAGAGCAGCGTGCAGCCTGTCACTTATGCTATAGGGTGGTTCCATGTACTAGCTACTTCTTTCCATACTTAATTATATATGAAAGCACTGGTGGAGTACTCTTCAGCTTCTGCGAAGCATCAGTTCGGGATTAGGTTCTCATGTATTGCTATCCTACTTATTGCAGCCTATTGATTCAAGGATTTCAACATCTGATCTGGATCAGTCCTCCAACTTTCTACATGTTTAGATAACCTATATATTCGATCTGCAGTGAGTACCAGTGGCCCATCTAACACGTACCACCTCAGTGCTCGATCTAGGTTCTTCTTACTTACTGACAGTTTTGGGCTTTGATCATAGATTCCTCCTGATGATGATGATGATGATGCTGAAATCCCCCCCTGCTGTTGTCTATGAGGACGAGGTTATCTTTTGACTTGTAACTTGAGTTTTGGTCCATATATGTTCCCCTTTTAAGTACCTTCATAATTTAGGCATATATCCCCTGCTAGTGAGAAAAATGACCAAATTAATCAAAGAAAGAGTTTTTTTTTTTTTTTACGGAGTCAGGGCCCAACTCATATATTGACCGCTAAACAATTAACCATACCATATTCATACCATGCCAGCACTACAAAATAATCAAAAGCGTGTCTTAACTTTACAATGGCCCTCCTCAAAAAAAAATGGTACAGCCCCTATAGAAAAAACTAAGCACCCTCACAAAGAGAGGTGAAGGGAAAAATTCCATATAGGGCTGAAGCTATCACAAAGAAAGACTCATCCAATTAGGCAACATCAAGAGGACTATACTACTGTATATATCTCCAACTGTCTATACTAACGATAATGCAGGCATTCCGCTCTTACTACATGCTTCGATGCTCTGCAGGTTGCATAGCCATGGCCGCCACGGCCTTCGCCCAAGCCACCAGCTCTTTCTTCATCCTCTCTTCGTCTCTCCAAACCAAAGGATCGATCGGCGCGGCTCTACGCGCTCCGGAGGCCAAAACTGTCGACGAGTCCTCTATCAGAGCATCCATGGGTAAGGCTTCTGTGTGTCCATCAATGGTGGAGACGATGGGCAATGCAAGAGGACCAAGAGCCATGACTAAGCAGCTGAAATGCTGATCTTCCTGGGCTATTCTTAGTTTGGTTTTGAGGTACTATAGGCGCGCGCGCGCACATATATATATATATATATAGATACATGGGGAAGGAGAAGGACGTAGTGATAGAGATGTCGAGACGAGGGATTGGCACGTGGAACACACACTTGTAAGCTGCGACTAAAAAGATTTGCTTTACAATGACTACTCATGTACACGAATCTTTTTCCTATATAGAAACATATCTTGCTTAAGATAAGAAGACGCTGCGTTGGCCTTTTAATTAATTAGTTAGACACATCATATGTATGTGAAGAAGTGGTCTTCAATTTCAGGTGAGAACAACCTTAATTTATTATATCCTCCCAGACTCCCAGCCTCCCAGGGTTGTTTAGTGTGGAGCTGATTGTGTAGAGAATTCAGCTGCAGGACTGTGGCAATAAGATAACTATAATAAATAGAACAAGGAAGGTACCTTATGATGAACCCTTGATCACCAAGAATTCACCAGGAAGAAGTCTTTCCTCTCTTGATGGCAGAGGAAACCCCAAGATCCTTTCTTTTGCTTGGCATACGCCGACGGGAGTAGTCCATTATGATTATCATTGAAGCAATGAGAAAGACTTCTTTCTGGGAATCCACGCTCACGCCCTCCTCAGAGATTATATGGCCTAGATATTCCACCTTTTGCTGAGCAAACGTACACTTGGAGGGTTTGATAAAAAATTGGTTAGCCCGTAGGATTCCAAGAACTAACCTGATATGGCTGAGATGCTCCTCCCACCGTTGGTTGTAAACCAGTATGTCATCAAAGAACACCAATAAGAACCTCCGTAGATATGGCCGGAATATTGAATTCATTGCTGCCTGAAATGTGGACGGCGCGTTGCATAGGCCAAACGGCATCACTACATATTCATAGTGCCCGCTATGGGTGCGAAATGCAGTTTTGTGAACATCCTCGGGATGAACTCGTATTTGATGGTAGCCAGCCCTTAAATCCAGCTTTGTGAAGTATTTCGAGCCATGCAACTCATCTAGCATATCATCCACTGTAGGAATGGGGAACCGATCCTTAATCGTGACGGCGTTAAGGGCTCGGTAGTCTGTACAAAACCTCCAAGATCCATCTTTTTTCTTGACAAGTAGCACAGGCGAAGAAAAGGGACTCGTGCTTGGCCGAATCAATCCTGTTGCTAGCATTTCCCCCACTTGCCTTTCTATCTCATTCTTTTGAAAGTGAACGTACCTGTAGGGTCTCACGTTCACTGCCGCCCCGCCTTCCTTCAAAGGAATCCTGTGCGTGAACTCTCGATCTGGAGGCAGTCCTGTAGGTTCAGCCAAAATATCAAAATATTCTTCAAGTATATCCCTCACCGCCTCCTCCTGCTGTTGCTCGACACCTTGGTTGGCCGGCTCCACCCTCAAGGCGAAGAGCTCTCCTCCGCCGCGCGCTTCTTTCCCCATAGCATGCGCCGTAGCTGCTTGGACGGTCTCGAGTCTGGCAGCGGTGATGGTATGGGTCCTTCCTCCCTGCTCAAAGGCCATGCTCATAGCTTTCCAGTTGCAAACCACCGGCCCCAATCTTTCTAGCCACTCAACACCCAGGACGATATCCAACCCTTGCAGAGAAATAGAATACAGAGTAGTTTCAAACTCAAATCCTTGGATCATCATCTTTACTCCTTGATATTTTTCTTGACACCTCAACTTCTCCCCATTAGCCACTCTGACTGTGAATGCTTCTACTGGTGTCACCACCAAGCCCAGGTGCCCTGCCATGCTTTCGTCGATGAAGTTGTGCGTCGACCCACTGTCAATCAAAGTTATAACTTGCTGGCCGCCAACCCGAGCTTTCACTCTCATCGTCCGAGGGCCTGAGTACTCGGTTATTGCATGAAGTGATATAGATGGGCTATCATCGCCCCCTTCTTGCTCTCTGTCTCCTCCTCTCTCAGCCTCGCCATGATCGTCGAGTCTGATCAACCCGTCTTCCTCTGCTAGATTTCCTTCATCCCTTGCTTCGATCAAGAAGGCCTGTGGCTTCTGGCACTTGTGCCCTGGAGTAAATCTCTCATCGCAGTTAAAACAGAGGCCTTTCTCACGTCTCCTTTGCATCTCGTCCCAAGACAAGCGTCGGATGCCGGGCCTTGGTATAGGAGGTGGAGGACGTGTTCTGGGCTGCACCGTCGCCGTCGCCATTGCCTGACCCGTGCGTCCTCCCCCGCCAGTGTAAGGTGCCGGTCTGATGACAGGGCGGCCCGCCTCATACCGGGGCCTTCGTCGCTGATTTTGCTGCTTCTCATCTAGTAGTATGGCTCTTTCAATGCATTCTCTTAAGGTCTCAGGCTTGAAGACCCTCACTTCATCTGCTAGTTCGGCGTGCATCCCGCCCAGAAGGGTACCCATCAATGCCGACTGAGGCCATCCTTTCACCATGTTTGATAGCACCATAAATTCCTCTAAATATTCATCCAATGACCCTTGCTGTTTGATACGAGACAAGGCTTCGTCATGATTGATGAATTTTGCTGAACCAAACATCACCCTGAGCTCCCTCTCGAATACTTCCCAATTAATCTCAGATCCTGCTTCTGCATACACACCTTGGAGCCATCGCCACCATTGATTAGCCTTTCCCTCGAGGTGATATGAGGCCAAATATACTTTTTGATTATCAGGTGTCCTTTGCATGCTAAAGAACTGCTCCGCTCGACTGATCCAGATAGTAGGATCCTCACCAGCGAACATAGGAAACTCCAACTTAAAAGTGACACCGCCCGGACACTTATGATGGTCTTCCTCATCTTCCTCATACGAAGAATGTTCCCTGCTGTGGTCCTGTTTATCCTTGTCTCCCTTGCGTGACGAGCGCTCCCAATAACGCCGTTCATGGCATTCCCGGCTGCGTCCCCGTCGTCGCTCAGCGTCCTCCTCCTCCTTAACCTCCGATTGCTTCCCTGTAACCTTGAGAGCCTCCATAATCACCCTCTCTATGCTTGCTAACTTGGCCTCCGTTATTCGCCGTTGATCCTCTATTGCTGCTTCAAGCCGTTGCACCCCTAGGCGGTGCTCGATCTCTCATTGCTTCACCGATGCTGCCAGTCCCTCGACAACTCCTTTAACTGTCGAGACTTCTGTTTCCAAAGCATTAATCTGATCTTTCTGTGTCATCTTGCAGATAAACCTGTGCTCTGGTACCAATTGATGAACCCTTGATCACCAAGAATTCACCAGGAAGAAGTCTTTCCTCTCTTGATGGCAGAGGAAACCCCAAGATCCAATTGTGGGCTGGAAAAAACCCCTTGTTCAATCTATTTCTTCAATGATAATCATAATGGACTACAGACTCATATATATATAGAGCAACCCTAACAACCCTA
Source organism: Narthecium ossifragum (assembly GCA_963920575.1). Taxonomy (NCBI): domain Eukaryota; kingdom Viridiplantae; phylum Streptophyta; class Magnoliopsida; order Dioscoreales; family Nartheciaceae; genus Narthecium; species Narthecium ossifragum. The sequence goes on along the minus strand of OY986971.1, from coordinate 5,749,470 downwards.
ATAAGATCTCATGATCTACGGCTGAAATTCAAGCCTCAGCACCCTTCCTACGAATTGCATCAGGTTAGAAACCCTGACCACTTATTTCTCCTAATTGACTCCAGACTCATTTGCTAACAGAAACAGAGCATATGCTAACAGAAACAAAATCCTACCTGACTCTTGACTCCTCTGCTAACAGAACCCAACTACTGATACTTAGGATTTGGTCTCCTAATACGACGAGATGTCCGGTTTGCATCACCTTAGTAGTCACTATTTCAATCAAACAATCTATACTATATTTAAATGTGGTTGCCACACGTACGTGTAGATAGAGAATTAATTATTACCATGTTAAATTTCTTGGTAGCACTTAAACAAAAAATTACAATCATGTATTGAGTTTAGAATGACCCTCCTAAAAAATCAGCATAATAGCCCTGGAAAAACCAACACCATCACGCAGGGAACATGATCAGGTGAAGGAAAAAATTCCACATGGAACAAAATAGCTACCACAAATAAGGAAGGCACATTCGTCCAAGATCAGGAGCATTCCATTTCCTGATATATGCTTAATTAATTTGACGATGGCTGTATCACCATGGCCGCAACGGCTTTCACCCAGGCCACCAACTCCTCCTTCATCCTCTCTTCGTCTCTCCAAGTGGGCAACGGATCGATCCGTGTGTCTCTGTGCGCTCCTTGTGCCAAAACTGTTGTCGTCGAGTCCTCTCTAGGGGCGTCCATGCACACCTCTTCGACACTAGGCACATGAGAGGACCAAGAGGCATTACTTAGCAGCCGAACCAAGTACTCTTCTTCTTGAACTATTTTTCTTGCTTTGTTTTGAAGCTTTTTATGGGTGGGTATATATATATCGAGATTAATAATTGGCATGTGAAACACACAGTACTAATCAAGAATATAATGTGTATACATGGCTGGCTTTGCATCAATCCTTCTATTCCGGAATAATGTTTACATGGTCCTGAGCCAACTGTCTAGTATCTGGACAACAACATAATTAATTAACAAGAATTTGCACGAGTATATAAATTAATACTATACTTAGATTTATAAATTATTGTGGACGTAAAGTGACAGTGATGAGCAATGAATCATGTGTTAAATTAACATAGCATTGGGATTATCAAGACAAACTAATAGTCTAAACAGACAAGCATGCACCGGAAATTAAAGAACGCACTTTTGTGTACATGACCACATGCACATGCCACGTGATCGGTAGTAATTAAGGTACCGACTAATTGATATATTCTATCAGTAGTGAAGTACCGATGGATTAGATCAACCAATCGGTACGTCACTACCGACCATCATTGATACATTCAATCAGTAGTGAGGTACCGACTGATTGATCTATTCCATCAGTAGTGAGATACCGATGAACTAGAATAATCGGTCGGTATCTTACTACCGATTGGACCGCGTGTGTAATATAAATGGTTTCAACCATGTACACAAATCAGCGTTCAAAAATAAAAGCTTTGGTTATCCCTGAGCCATTTCAGGTTCAAATGAGGTAGCTAGCTTTTAGAAGCAAAGCCGTCGAATTTTAATTGGGTAAAATAACCTGCGATCATTGTGCATATTTATTGGAACAAGTTAACTCACGTAACCCAAGTTAACCTACCGATCAGTATCTTATTATCGATTAGACCGCGTGTGTAATATAAATGGTTTCAACCATGTACACAAATCAGCGTTCAAAAATAAAAGTTGTGGTTATCCCTGAGTTATTTCAGGTTCAAATGAGATAGCTAGCTTGTGAGGGCCCGTCCCTCAGACCTGGCTCGACCGCGTGGGTCGAGAGCCGGTTTCCTTTTGGTTTGGTTCCGCGTCGGGCACGATCGGGCGATCGTGTGGCGGTTTGGACCCCAGGGGCATTTTGGTAAATATGCCCATGGTGGTCGGTTTCACACCCGCGTTGCACCCATGGCCTTGGATTGATGTATGTGGTTGTTTAGAATGGTTAGGTGAACCCGGGATCGGAAGATCCCAGCTCGGGCGCGCTGAAGCTTGCTTCTGGGCAGCTTGCGGCCCTTGAGCGATCGATCGGGCTCGTGAGCGAGTCGGTGGGCTTTTGACCCGTTGGATCGGTTCGGCCCGTTAGTGGCCTGATTAGTTGGGGGCAGTTGGAGCAGTTGGCTCCACCTCACCCTTTTTCCCCCTTCTTCTCCTTTCTTTCCCCCGCTCTCTTCTCTTCTCCTCCTGCCAACGTCCCTCCTCTCTTATCCCCTTCTCCTCCGGCTGGGCTAGAGCTTGGAGGGCTGAGCATTGCGGAGCGGATCTTCACGGCACGACTGGCTGGACGCGTGGAGGAGCCTCACTGCTTGCTCAGGTAGGTGTTCCTACCCCGATCTCGCGATCGAGTTCTACTAGGTTAGGTTGTATGTGATTTTGCTATGGAATACCTCGTAGAATGCTTGTAGCTCTTTGCATATGTGGTGTGCTTCTTTCCCTTGTATTCTCACCCTGTGGATCCGGGTTTTTGCCGGTCGTTTTCCGTATTGTCGAAGCTTAGTCGGTTTTTGTCCATTTTCCACCTAGATAGGAGATTTCGAGATTTAACCGTCAAAAACGGGATTTCTTTACATCATTGGTTTCCCCATAGTTAGATACACTTGCCTACAAAGTTTCATTGTTTTCAAACATGTTTTGATCCTTGAAATCCTAGAAATAGGATTGCTGGCATATTGCGTCGTGAGCTCGAGGGTCGATCGGTGCATCGACCGTCAGGCTCGACGGTCGATCGGTGTATCAACCGTCAGGCTTTAATATGCTTACTCTAGGCCTGACGGTCGACCGTCGGATCGACCGTCGCATCGTCCGTTAGGCTCTGTCGGGATTTTGGCCACCCACAGTCGATGGGTCGATCGACCGTGGGCCCTCTCTCTTTTTCATCCCGCCTCACGGTCGACCATCGGAGCGACCGTCGCATCGTCCGTGAGGCTCTGTCTCGTTTTGGGCTCTCGACGGTCGATGAGCCGATCGACCATCGCCCATGTGGTTTTCCTTATTTGGCATCACGGTCGACCGTGACATCGTCCGTGGTCTCACGGTCGATCCTTGGATCGACCGTGACATCGTCCGTGACCCGTTGAACTTGGTTTTCAGGCATTTCTTGGATGGTTTTGATGGGGTATTAGTATCTAAACATGTTGGGAGGCATGTAGGGGGATTTGATGAGGTTTTCAAAGGATTTCCACTTGGTTTGAGATTGATTCAAATGTTCTTTCCTTTTTAGAAAACCTATGGTTTTGCTTGCAATTAATACATGATTGATTGTAGTTAAGTGCTTAGTTAATTGCTTAGCCATTAGCTAGCTATGAGTGCTAGCTAATGAGGAATTGTGGAACCTTAGCCTCTTGCCGGCGAGTGCCGAGGGCTATTGTATATCTGTTGAACTTATAACTGCTGATGTGACATATAGAGACACCTAGGATAGATGTTGCCTAGGCTCATGCATTGTATGCATTAGAGGCATTTGAGGTTAGGCGGGCGATGGTTTGGGTCGCCGATCCGAGGCTCTCGGGTAGCTCGGATCTAGCCTTAGGGCCGTGGTTGGGTAGTCAGGATTAGGGTGTGATTGTTGATCTGAATCTCTGGTGTTGAGGATTATGCGATAGTTGGCTGGAATCAGTGTTGAGGTTTAGATGTTGTGTTGTCTTCCAAAGCCAGGTGCTAAGGATGCAATCGATGTGTTCCCGACGTAGTCCCCAGGCAGTGGCATCCCTGCTGGGTAAGGGTGATCCTGCATGGTATTGTTCCCCTGTCAGTGCTTAGGGTGATCTTGGTAGAGTGACCAAGAGAGAGGTTCTTGACAGGAGCCCTTGGGACGTCGGTGGGTTATGGGACCTGTGGCATTCGTTAGACTTGAGCTGGGAGACAACACTGTTGTTGTTTTCCTCCTTTCAGTGTGCCGTAGAGTAGATCCCTACTGAGCTTATCGCTCATTCCTACCTGGGCTGCGTTTGCAGGTGCAGGTGGCAGCTCTTCGTTCGTGGAGGCGGTGGGATCTGCCTTTGGCGGCGCGAGTACCTCCAGAGGCGTCTGAGGTTTTGTTGGAGGTTATGACTGTTGTACCTTTTTGATATATATATATGCATGTTGTAAACCTTTGAGGAGTTTTGGGAATCTTGAATCATATCTGTACCTTAAAGGATTTTTGTGTCAAATATTGAACAGTACAACTTGATGTTATATGAATTAAATATCTGGTTGCCTCTGGATTATAAATTGTTAAATTTATCCGTCTTTCCGCATTTATATCGCGCCAATTGAAGATGAATAGTGATAGGAACCCTCACGCCTCGGCCCGGATGGGTTTTCTGGGTCGGGGTGTGACAACTTGGTATCAGAGCAGGCTGTAGGTCTCAGGGATAGGATTAGGCTTGCGGTTAAGGTTTTGAGCGTGGTTTGGGATAGTTCTAGGAGTAGAGCATCCCTGTGTGCTTGACTGTGCTCATGTGTGTTATGTTTTTATTTTATTGATTGCTGCTGTGTTTTGTTTCTTACGGGTGGACACTTGTCGTCTCTGTTGAACGTGCAGATGCCAGGGAGCAGGGCTAGCTGTCCAGTGTTGGGTCAGGGTACCGCGCGCGACCAGCGAGCTGCCCGACGGGCCTTAGGGGCCAACACAGCCGTGCCCCGTGTACCTGCACGAGAGCCAGAGCCGAGGATTGAGGTCGTGCGGGAGGAGGATGCTTCGTTCATCGCCGAGGAGGTCTCTCCTCCACTCGACCAGCGTGCTGTTGTGAGAGTGGTGGTCGACTTCCAGAGGCTGAACCCTCCTAGGTTCAGCGGTACTGGAGGCGACCCAGCGGTGGCGGACGACTGGCTGGAGGGAGTCAGTCGCGTCCTTGACACTCTTTTCGTCCAGGATGACCGAGTGAGGGTCAGACTTGCCGCGTTCCAGCTCGACGGGGACGCTTTGGACTGGTGGCGCTCTTTCCAGGCCGCCAGGGACGGGAGTGACCCATCGTGGGCCGTGTTCCGTTCTTCGTTTATCGGCGCGTACTTTCCCCGCAGTGCGCGCTCGGCCCTTGTTCGTGAGTACCAGACCCTTTCTCAGGGTACTCAGTCGGTTGTTCAAAACGCTGCTAGGTTCACCAGACTTGCCAGATTTGCCGGGGCGGTGTCGGCGGATCCTCTTGCCAGAGCTGAGCAGTTTCAGTGGGGGCTTAGGCCCGAGCTCAGGCATTTGATCGCGGCTCAGCGATCTAGTATGTACGCAGAGGTGTTGGACTGCGCCTTGGCAGTTGAGGCTCAGTTGCAGGAGCCGGGGCCTAGGGCAGTCCAGCCTGCGTCGTCTGCGAGTACCAGTGGCGGAGGGCAGCCACAGAGAGCAGCTCAGGGCAGGAGGGGTCCGTGGAGGAAGCCGAGGGGCTCACGACACCAGCAGCCGTACCAGCGTTACCCACCCCAGCACCAGCAGCAGCCCAGGCAGAAAGGCCAGCCACTTCTTCCGGCTGGGCCTCAGGGGCAGACGTCCGGAGGAGGCCAGAGCCAGCAGCTAGCGCTTGGACCCCTGTGTGCTTCGAGTGCCAGCAGACGGGGCACTTTCGCAGAGACTGTCCGACGCTGAGGGCACAGTTCGCCCGTGGCGGAGCAGGCGGAGGTAGGCGGGCACCAGGCGCCGGGAGAGGCAGAGGTCGCGGCAGAGGTCTAGGCGGACTCAGAGGGGGAGTGTACGCACTTCCAGACCGCGAGTACCCAGACTTTGTTCAGCCACCTTTTCAGCCTTACCAGTACCAGCCACCCCATCAGACTCTAGCACTTCCACCAGCTCCAGTTGACCCTCCTATCCTCAGAGGTACCTTCCAGCTTTTCAGTTCATTTGTAGATGTTCTGATAGATTCTGGGGCGTCTCATTCCTTTGTAACTAGCGACTGTGTGGCATCGCTAGGGCTAGAGACTGAGTCACTTGGAGTTCCACTGCACTTAGACACACCCGTCGGCGGAGGGGCTCGTGTTGAGCTGATCTGCCGTTCTTGCGAGTTGGAGGTTGGGGGCCTCCGTGTCTTTTTAGACCTTCGGGTGCTAGACATGGTCGGGTTCTACGTGATTCTCGGTATGGATTGGCTGACATCATACCGAGCCGTCATCGACTGTAGCCGTCGCAGGGTGACTGCTTGGACACCTGACGGCGCTCGTTTTGTTCTGCTGGGGGATCGCTAGTCGGCCGATTCCCTCATGTGTGCTTGTCTTCCCAGACGCGAGGGCCAGTTGTCAGCTTTACTGGCGCGCCTTTCCTTGTTCACTGCAGAGGGCAGTCGAGAGAGCAGTTTGCCTACAGTGGTTTGTGAGTTTGCTGACATCTTCCCAGACGAGCTATCAGGTCTTCCTCCTTCCAGAGCAGTAGACTTCCAGATAGATCTTGTACCGGGTACCGGGCCGATCTCTCTGCCAGCTTTCAGGATGGCACCAGCAGAGCAGAGGGAGCTGAGGGTCCAGCTGGACGGGTTGATCGATAGAGGTTTCATCCGTCCCAGCACGTCACCTTGGGCAACCCCTGTATTGTTCGCAAAGAAGAAGGACGGTACGCTTTGTCTTTGCATTGATTACAGGAAACTGAACAGGGTGACGGTGAAGAACAAGTATCCGATGCCGAGGATCGATGACTTGTTCGACCAGCTCCGAGGCTCTTCGGTCTTTTCGAAGATCGATCTCCGTACCGGCTATCACCAGTTGCGGATTCGGGATTGTGACATCCCGAAGACGGCTTTCCGTACGAGGTACGGGTTGTACGAGTTCACGGTGATGCCGTTCGGCTTGACGAACGCACCGGCGGCGTTCATGGACCTGATGCAGAGGGTCTTTCGACCGTACTTGGATCAGTTCGTGGTGATCTTCGTCGACGACATCCTAGTCTACTCACGTACCGCGGAGGAGCACGGGCAGCATCTGAGGACTGTGTTACAGTTGCTGAGGGGGCATAAGCTGTATGCCAAAGCCTCCAAATGTGAGTTTTGGCTTCCTGAGGTGCAGTTTCTGGGGCACGTGGTGTCAACGGCAGGTATTTCAGTTGATCCGGCCAAGATCGAGGCAGTGCTACAGTGGCAGAGACCGGCGACAGTGTTCGAGGTCCGCAGCTTCCTCGGCTTGGCGGGTTACTACCGGAGGTTCGTGCGGGACTTCTCCAGGGTTGCAGGGCCGCTGACCAGATTGACACAGAAGGTGGTCCCATTTGTTTGGGACGAGGCTTGTGAGCAGGCTTTCATCCAGCTAAGGACCAGACTGACGAGTGCACCGATCCTTATAGTTCCAGAGCGAGGCGTCGGCTACAGTGTCTACTGCGACGCCAGTGGGGAGGGCCTAGGCTGTGTGCTTATGCAGGAGGGCCATGTGGTGGCCTACGGGTCCAGGCAGCTGAAGGCCCATGAGAAGAACTATCCGATCCACGATCTCGAGCTTGCGGCGGTTGTCTTCGCTCTGAAGACGTGGTGGCACTATCTCTACGGTGAGCGGTTCTCAGTGTACTCTGATCATAAGAGTTTGAGGCACATATTCACCCAGCGTGACCTCAACCTCAGGCAGCGGCGGTGGATGGAGCTTCTAGAGGACTACAACTTCGAGTTGCATTACCATCCTGGTAAGGCAAACGTCGTAGCAGACGCTCTCAGCAGACAGACCAGAGACAGCAGAGTGACCTTGGCGGCAGTGTCAGCTCGGCAGTGGCAGATGCTGGAGACAGTCAGTCAGTTTGGGCTTGACTTTGAGGACCAAGCGGCAGGTGGTTTCCTGTACGCTGTTCGCAGCATCCCAGTTCTTTTGGCCAGAGTGGTCGAGGCACAGGCTGGAGACCCAGAGCTCGTGGAGACCCGTGCTGCGGTCGGCACCGAGCACGCAGTTGAGGGCTGGACGGACTGTCGCGCCCCGACCCGCGAAAGCCCAACCGGGCCGGGCGACGCGAACCGGAACCTAACCAACGCGGAAAAAGAACGACGAGGATTCCCTCTAACCTATTGGTCTCCCTAGCAGTTCACCAAAAGCACCCTCAATTAAACAATATTAATTAGCAAAACCTCGAACCTCAGATTAAAAACTCAAGTGTTAATATTCAAAACCTCGAAGAAGGGAAGATTCAAAATACAACATACTCCCGTAGGAGACTAACTAACATAGGATAAAAGCTGTAAAGGATCACCACCTCTCAGACTCCACCTGGCGCCGCCGCATCGCTAACCAACTGCCCGGTAGGGGCCACAGAAGAGGAACTGACGCCTGCACTTGCAAAACGCAGCCCGGGTAGGAGTGAGCACTAAGCTCAGTAGGGATCTACACTACGACACACAGAAGGAAGAGGGAAACGCAACAGTGTCGCCCTCAAGTAGGATCTGGGTGTATACAGGGGTCCCATAACCCCACCGCGTGTCCCTGAGGCCCAGGGACGGCACTCAGTAACAGGAACAACACTGGCGACACTACAGGTCAGCACAGTGGGACACCGGCTACACCTCAGCATCCGACTCAAGGCCGACACTACCTCTACAATCATCAAGCCACAAGTGCACCAGTCATCTAAGCCTATCATCGAATCGACCGGGCACTACAATTCAAACCGGGTCCAAACCACCCAACCCCGGTCCTAGGGCTAAGTCCGAGCTTCCAGCCTCGGGACGGCGACCCAAAGATCACCCACGCCCTAACCAATGCAACTAATGCACACAACAACAATGCATGCTATGACATACACAGATAATAGGAAAGGCATGCAACAGTATGTCAAGCATCATATAAGTCTACTGGATCGCTGCAGCGGTACCACCAACCGCTGCCAGCCGATCCGCAGCGGGTCCCGGCATTACGAAGGTACCGCGACCGTCAACCGCGGACTCCTGCAACGGGAAGCAACCCCGAAAATGATGATGAACAAAACACAATATAATATTATATTCTGAAATATAATATTATATTCAAAAACACCCAAAGCCTCTACTTAGGGGCTAATTGATCCCGTCGATCCGACGCCCAAACGACGTCGGATTCAAGATCCAACTTATCCACTAGTAGGTGTATAAACCAGGATCATCATATCCAAAAATCATAATCATCCAACGGTTGGATTAACGGAAAAACGCTAATCAAAATCGTTAATCAAACTAACTTACCCATTAATTGCTGCAACGCAGCCTTTCAGCAAACATTTCATAAGAAATCGTACAAAAATCGGAAAATTACGAAACAAGATGGAATAGAAAGCTAACGAATAGGTCTACAACTCGTATGTTTATGGAAAGCCATGATCATGTATTCACCGGCCGGAAAACTCGCCGCAATCTGGCTATTTCTCAAGAACAGCAGAAAATCAGAAATCCGAGACTAATCATCCATAAAACCTACTCAAATCTCAACTGATTAAGATGAAACTTAAATCTGTAATTCTAACAGGTATAAGGAGTCTAACAAAATAAGGATCAACAAGATCCAACGGCTAGATCTCAAGAAAACCCGAAATGAACACAGTAGGTATAACCCTACCTAGCTGTGCTTTCCTCGACTGATTCCCCGCGATTTGATCACTAACAAGCCTCCAAACCACTTCAGGGATCTTCCTCTCGTTGTCATGAATCCAATGAGCCTTAGAACGCCGGAAAAGATGGTCGGAGGAGGGAGAACGGAGGAGATGAAGCTCGCCGGCGGTAAAGGGAAGAAAACAGAGCACCGCGGGAAAGAGAGAAGGAAGGAAGAAGAAGAGAAGAGAAGGGAAGGAAAGAAAAGGAAGGAAAAGCCTGGGGAAAGCCAGGAAAACGGGGAAAAGCTGGGGGAAAGGGAGGGGAAGTCTTCCCTCTCTGACAGGGGAGAGCGACGGCCGACGGCCGTCCTCGCGAAAGAGAAAGAAAGCACCGACTCGAGCATGATCGATCTCCAAGGCATGTGAGATCGATCTCCTTTGCAATCGAGATCGATCTCCTTGAAATCCAGATCGATCTTCTTTACAAATTCCATATCGATCTCCCTAGCCATCCAGATCGATCTCCTTTACTCAGAAAGGCAAACTTGGGCTAAAACACAAGCCCAAGCTCAGATCTTCCGATCTCGGGTTCACCTAGCCATTCTAAACAAACACGAACACACACAAGGCCAGTGTGTGCACACGCGTGTGTGAAACAAACCAACAAGGCGCAATTTACCAAATTGCCCTTGCGGTCTACAGCGAGCCACAGGGGTAGAGGGACAGGTTCTCACATGGACAGTGTCGGTAGACAGTGATCTACTCTTCAGGGGCAAAGTTGCAGTTCCAGCAGACCCGGCGTTGCGAGAGGAGATCCTTCACGAGTTCCACCACTCCTGCTTCGCCGTTCACCCCGGGAGCACCAAGATGTACCACGACCTTCGCCGACAGTTCTGGTGGTGCGGGATGAAGAGGTCAGTAGCTGAGTTTGTTTCCAGATGCCTCACCTGTCAGAAGGTGAAGGCAGAGCACAGACGGACCCCAGGTTTGCTGCAGCCATTTCCAGTGCCAGAGTGGAAGTGGGAACATATAGCTATGGACTTCGTCACCGGACTACCCAGGACACCGAGGGGGAATGATGCGATTTGGGTCATTGTCGATCGACTGACCAAATCGGCTCATTTCCTCCCCATGAGGAAGACAGATCCAGTTGCCAGACTGAGCCAGAGGTACATTGACGAGGTAGTACGACTGCACGGCATTTCAGTATCGATAGTGTCAGACAGAGATCCTAGGTTTACCGGCAGGTTCTGGAGCAGCTTCCAGGACTCCTTGGGGACAGCACTGACATTCAGCACAGCTTTTCACCCTCAGACAGACGGACAGTCAGAGCGGACCATCCAGATCTTGGATGACATGCTCAGAGCATGTGTACTAGATGCTGGAGGTACTTGGGAGCAGCATGTGACTTTGGTGGAGTTTGCCTACAACAACAGTTTTCAGGCCAGTTTGGGTTTTGCACCCTTTGAGGTGTTGTACGACAGGCCATGTCGCTCACCGGTGTGTTGGACAGAGGTTGGGGAGGCGTCTCTTACCGGTCCAGACATCATCAGGCAGTCGTCAGAGAGGTTGGCACAGATTAGGCAGAGGCTTCTGACAGCGCAGAGCAGGCAGAAGAGCTACGCAGACCGCATGCGACGACCCCTGGAGTTCGCAGTTGGCGACAGAGTGCTACTGAAGGTGTCCCCGCGCAGAGGGTCGATCAGGTTTGGTAGCAGGGGCAAGCTAGCACCGAGGTTCAGTGGTCCGTTTGAGATCATCAGACGCGTTGGAGCAGTCGCCTACCAGTTGGCTCTACCTCCGCACATGTCAGTAGTTCATCCCACCTTCCATGTGTCTATGCTGCGGAAGTATGTTCCAGATCCTTCTCACGTGATCCGACACGACGACCTTGAGGTGGAGGAGGACGCCACCTACATAGAGCAGCCAGTGCAGATCTTAGACAGACGGGATCAGGTGCTTAGAGGTAGATCTTTACCGTTGGTCATGGTCAGGTGGAGACACGGTAGTACAGAGAGTCTGACATGGGAGCGAGAGGATCGCATGCGTCGGGAGTTTCCCCGACTGTTCACCTCTTCAGGTATACTTCTTGTTGTGGGCGTCGGCGCCCCTAGTTGTAGCTTTGTTTGTGCAGGTAGGCCTAGTTGTTTCTTTTTCCCCCGGCTTCAACCTTGAATTTCGGGACGAAATTCTTTTTAAGGTTGTTAGGTTGTGAGGGCCCGTCCCTCAGATCTGGCTCGATTGCGTGGGTCGAGAGCCGGTTTCCTTTTGGTTTGGTTCCGCGTCGGGCACGATCGGGCGATCGTGTGGCGGTTTGGACCCAGGGGAATTTTGGTAAATATGCCCCCTGGTGGTCGGTTTCACACCCGCGTTGCACCCACGGCCTTGGATTGATGTATGTGGTTGTTTAGAATGGTTAGGTGAACCCGGGGTCGGAAGATCCCAGCTCGGGCGCGCTGAAGCTTGCTTCTGGGCAGCTTGCGGCCCGTGAGCGATCGATCGGGCTCGTGAGCGAGTCGGTGGGCTTTTGACCCGTTGGATCGGTCCGGCCCGTTAGTGGCCTGATTAGTTGGGGGCAGTTGGCTCCACCTCACCCTTTTCCCCCCTTCTTCTCCTTTCTTTCCCCCGCTCTCTTCTCTTCTCCTCCTGCCAACGTCCCTTCTTCTCTCTTCTCCCCTTCTCCTCCGGCTGGGCTAGAGCTTGGAGGGCTGAGCATTGCGGAGCGGATCTTCACGGCACGACTGGCTGGACGCGTGGAGAAGCCTCACTGCTTGCTCAGGTAGGTGTTCCTACCCCGATCTCGCGATCGGGTTCTACTTGGTTAGGTTGTATGTGATTTTGCTGTGGAATACCTCGTAGAATGCTTGTAGCTCTTTGCATATGTGGTGTGCTTCTTTCCCTTGTATTCTCACCCTGTGGATCCGGGTTTTTGCCGGTCATTTTCCGTATTGTCGAAGCTTAGTCGGTTTTTGTCCATTTTCCACCTAGATAGGAGATTTCGAGATTTAACCGTCAAAAATGGGATTTCTTTACATCATTGGTTTCCCCATAGTTAGATACACTTGCCTACAAAGTTTCATTGTTTTCAAACATGTTTTGATCCTTGAAATCCTAGAAATACGATTGCTGGCATATTGCGTCGTGAGCTCGACGGTCGATCGGTGCATCGACCGTCAGGCTCGACGGTCGATCTGTGTATCGACCGTCAGGCTTTAATATGCTTACTCTGGGCCTGACGGTCGACCGTCGGATCGACCGTCGGATCGACCGTCGCATCGTCCGTCAGGCTCTGTCGGGATTTTGGACTCCCACGGTCGATGGGTCGATCGACCGTGGGCCCTCTCTCTTTTTCATCCCACCTCACGGTAGACCGTCGCATCGTCCGTGAGGCTCTGTCTCGTTTTGGGCTCTCGACTGTCGATGAGCCGATCGACCGTCGCCCATGTGGTTTTCCTTGTTTGGCATCACGGTCGACCGTGGCATCGACCGTGACATCGTCCGTGGTCTCACGGTCGATCCTTGGATCGACCGTGACATCGTCCGTGACCCTTTGAACTTAGTTTTCAGGCATTTCTTGGATGGTTTTGATGGGGTATTAGTATCTAAACATGTTGGGAGGCATGTAGGGGGATTTGATGAGGTTTTCAAAGGATTTCCACTTGGTTTGAGATTGATTCAAATGTTCTTTCCTTTTTAGAAAACCTATGGTTTTGCTTGCAATTAATACATGATTGATTGTAGTTAAGTGCTTAGTTAATTGCTTAGCCATTAGCTAGCTATGAGTGCTAGCTAATGAGGAATTGTGGAACCTTAGCCTCTTGCCGACGAGTGCCGAGGGCTATTATATATATGTTGAACTTATAACTGCTGATGTGACATATAGAGACACCTAGGATAGATATTTGCCTAGGCTCATGCATTGTATGCATTAGAGGCATTTGAGGTTAGGCGGGAGATGGTTTGGGTCGCCGATCCGAGGCTCTCGGGTAGCTCGGATCTAGCCTTAGGGCCGTGGCTGGGTAGTCAGGATTAGGGTGTGATTGTTGATCTGAATCTCTGGTGTTGAGGATTATGCGATAGTTGGCTGGAATCAGTGTTGAGGTTGTGTTGTCTTCCAAAGCCAGGTGCTAAGGATGCAATCGATGTGTTCCCGACGTGGTCCCCAGGCAGTGGCATCCCTGCTGGGTAAGGGTGATCCTGCATGGTATTGTTCCCCTGTCAGTGCTTAGGGTGATCTTGGTAGAGTGACCAAGAGAGAGGTTCTTGACAGGAGCCCTTGGGACATCGGTGGGTTATGGGACCCGTGGCATTCGTTAGACTTGAGCTGGGAGACAACACTGTTGTTGTTTTCCTCCTTTCAGTGTGCCATAGAGAAGAACCCTACTGAGCTTATCGCTCATTCCTACCCGGGCTGCGTTTGCAGGTGCAGGTGGCAGCTCTTCGTCCGTGGAGGCGGCGGGATCTGCCTTTGGCGGCGCGATTACCTCCAGAGGCGTCTGAGGTTTTGTTGGAGGTTATGACTGTTGTACCTTTTTGATATATATATGCATGTTGTAAACCTTTGAGGAGTTTTGGGAATCTTGAATCATATCTGTACCTTAAAGGATTTTTGTGTCAAATATTGAACAATACAACTTGATGTTATATGAATTAAATATCTGTTTGCCTCTGGATTATAAATTGTTAAATTTATCCGGCTTTCCGTATTTATATTGCGCCAATTGAAGATAAATAGTGATAGGAACCCTCACGCCTCGGCCCGGATGGGTTTTCTGGGTCGGGGTGTGACATAGCTTCTAGAAATCAAGCCGTCGAATTTTAATTGGGTAAGATAACCTACGATCATTATGCATGTTTATTGGAACAAGTTAACCCATGTAAGCCTAGAGGTGTCAATTGGGCCAGCTTGCCCGAGCATGTTGCTGGCGGCCCACCACATGGCAAGGGCCTGGCATGGGCATGAGCCACCAATTGGGCCAGCTTGCCTTGGGTGGGCTGGAGTTTTAGGCCCCTGAGACCGGCCCGACACGAGCCCGCCTCAGGCAGGGCCTGGCATGGGCATGAGCCCAGCACGTGCCCTGGTGGGCATGCTCTTCCCAATCCTCCCGATGCTCGGCCTTCCCTCCCAGCAAAATAGAGCCTGTTTGGATGGCAGTGGATGGGGGGATGGGGTGAATCCGATAGATGGGAGGGCATGAGAGGCAGTGGATTGGGGGATGGCAGGGGATGGGGCGAATCCGATGGATGGGAGGGCATGAGAGGATGTGCGGATTTCAAGATATGCTTATCCAGTTGTTTGGATAAGCGAGGAAGAATTTTTTGCGTTTCCATACCCCCAATGATCACTTTTTGCGATCTAATATCCCAACCTTGTTTTTTTGCAACCTCATACCCCTCAGCCTGTGAAATGACCAAGCTACTCTTGCTTTTCACCATCCAATCATGCATGCCATGCCCATGGTATGGATAATAAAATAATGGATCTGCTGCTGCGAAAGCCAAGGGTCGCATTAAATGCTTGCCACGTGGCTAGAAACTATTGGCCACAGCGTTCAGCGATGTCAGCCCGTGAGAAGACCTGTCATCCTTAACTACGTGTAGAAATTCACACGCGTAGTTAATAAACACGCATAAAAGTCTAACATCATACACATATATCATTTTCCACGCATGGTTATCACTATACAGGCGTAGAAATTATGTTATCGTCGCACGAAAACAATACTCGTAGTTAACAAACGCGCATAAAAGATCAAAATACGCGTGGTTATCATGTGGCATGGCATACATGCATGATCAGATGGTGAAAAACAAGGGTAGCTTGGTCATTTCACAGGTTGAGGGGTATGAGGTTGCAAAAAAACAAGGTCAGACTATTAGATCGCAAAAAGTGATCATTGGGGGTATGGAAACGCAAAAAATTCAGCAATCGGATACCAAAAACAGAATCATTCCGGATCCGCGGGGTCACCAAATAGGCCTGAGCGGACGCCGCGATTCCGGAAAAATGGAATCCGTAGCTTGACGGATTCCATGCATTCCGGAAAAATGGAATCCGCTCCGGTTGTCAAACATGTGAACGATCAGATCAAGATTGCGGATTTCGCTGATTCGATCCCATTCCGTGCATTCTGTCGCCGCCAAACAAGCCCTATAGTGTACCTGCGGGAGATGACGGGGATGATGCCGGTGCGATACTCGGCGATCTTGAGGAACATGGGGCATGGTGAGGTCGAAGTGGGGGCGAGGGGGGCTGCACCAGCCGCCGTTGTCGGAGGGGAGGGGGTAGTTGGGCGGGCAGCAGTTGGTGGTGGTGGTGAAGATGGAAGGGCTCCTGGCGTGGTACCTCCTGCTATCGAAGCCCTTCTTACTCTTGATCTCAAAGCACGCCTTGCAGCTCAGCCCCGAGTTGAACAACGTTGTGCTCAACGTCGCCGTCTCCAACTCGTACATCTGTCTGTATAGGTTCCCGTACCCACACGCCCCACCTACATGAAATCACTCTCAGATCCGTTAGATTTAGCCTAATCGAGACAATGTGGGTGGAGAGAAGGGGGTTTAACGCATACCCATGATGCCAGAGGAGGAGAGTCGCGGCCGCCGTTGGAGAGTTGCCTGCTGATGCTAACAACTACATTCCATACGTTTGAGAGCGTCGCGGCCGTTGTCAGAGAGTCACAGGCCAGAGGTGAGTAGAGAGGCCGGAGGCTGGAGGGAAGAGACCATGAGAGGGAGAGAGATGAGAGGAGGGTAGAGAGGCCGACGCAAGAGGTAGAGAGGGAGAGATGGCGGGAGAGATGAGAGGAAGAGAGATCGCGAGCAGCGCTTGAGTGACGAGGGGTGAGTGGGTTCACTCGGTTGGGTTGGGTATTTTGGGATATAAAGTAACATATACTAATCTCAACTGTTGATATTGATATCCAACGGCTGAGATCTGAAATGTATAATAACAAGAGACTTGGTGACTGGGTTAAATGTAAGGGCTTTTTACATATTTATCCTTCAAAAGTTTCTAAATATCATAATTACCCCTATATTTTTCCGGCTTACTAAAATACCCTTGAAATTTTGAACAATCCGTAAACCTACCCCTCCGCCCACCACCGTCCACATATCTAACCTAAGCATAGTTTAAACGCTACCCGGGCAAGTAGAATTACTTAATTGCCCCCATGCTAATTTAGGTGGGTGACACATGTTGGCTTAAGTTTATTCCCGCGCACCCATCAATCATCGGCTAATATCAACAACCTAAGTCCTAAGTTCATGGAGATGCCTAACCTCTTCGTCTCCTAATTAGGGCCTAGGGTTTTCTATGCACCCATCGTACTGCTTGACAGACGACGACGGACGACGGCAGACGGGGTTCGATCGGCCATCGCATCAAAGGTAAGCGCTTGACACCAATGAAGAACCTGAAGTTTGGGCCGGTTTTCTCTCCAATGTCGTGGTCTTGTGTCATCTCCTCTCAACCGTTTGTGGTCTTGTGTCATCTTCTTCCTTCGTATAGGTGTTTTTGATCAAGAACCTCGAGCCTCCACGATTTTGTATCTATTTTTTTTTCTTTAATCATGTTGATTTTGTATCCGTTTCCTACCAACGTTTAAGGATAGTTTAGGCCGGTTATTGATGATGTAAAGATCTCGATTTTTAGGTATTTTCTGAGGATGGCTTATTCTAATATACCTACTAATGGAGGGTGATATTAGTGGTATGTATATCAACCCGAGACAAATGGCTGAGGGTGGTGTTAGTGGTATGTACGTCGACCCGGGTGGTATCCTTCTTGTTCAAGACCACAGGTAACTGTTTATATTGAATAGCTCTTGATTGCAGTTTATATTGATGCATTGTTATTGTTATTATTTGAATAGCTCTTGATTGTTATTGTTTGCATTTCCTTTACTGCATCCTCTATACGTTGGTATTCTTTGTAGTTTATATTGATATTTATTGCAATCTCTTGCAATTGCACAAGTCATTTCTATTGTTGATGTCTTGTCTCTGATGTTAGCATGCCTAGAATTGCAACAAAATGGGAGATGGATATTAGGCTAAAGTATGGTGGGTTTTGGAGAAGGCTGCCAAGGACTCAACAGATGACATATGAGTGTGGTAAGGTAAAGATACTGAGAGTTAACTAGTATGAGTCTACATATGAGGAGTTGAGGGGGGACATAACTGCCCTATGCTCATGGACATATGGCAACAAGGTGCACATGTCATATTTAATCCCGGGTTCCAGTCCAAAGTCTTATGAGACAGTTCAAAGTGAACATCACTATAAAAGAATGATTGATGTGCATGATGCCTACTCCAAGAAGGTCATTGAAATGTTTGTAGTCACTGGTGAAGCCCCTGATTGGTACAACAGAGCAGTGGGTAGTGCACCTACCATAATAGAGGCTGGAGGAGAAGGTACGGCTTAGGCTAGTGCAAATGTGGCAGTAAAAGGCAAGGCAGAAGCCATAGCAGAGGGTATAGCAGAGGTGAGAGCAGGATCTAATGTGGAGGGCAAGGCAGAGGCTATAGCACAATCCAGTGCACAATGTAAAACAAAGGGTAAAGGAGTGGCTAAGGCAGAGACTAGGGCAAATGCAAACTTCTATGGTGACTGTGATGGAGAAGAGGAAGCTAATATTGATGAAGATGAGGATGACTGGGAAGAAGACTTTAGAACCAGTGGTGTCCACATTGAGGATCCAGATGACATCCAAGATGAAGCAGATTTTGTCCCTGAAGATAGTGACTTCCACCCTTGCTCTAGTGAGGAAGAAGAAGAGGCACAACAGAGAAGTGAAGATGAATCAGACTTCATACCTAACTATGAAGGCAAGACTGCTCCTGTTAACACTGAGAACCCTAGTTTGGAAGTTGGTACAAAGTACATGGATGTCACAAGTTGAGGATTGCAGTTAGACAACATGTCATCATTCATAACTACCATTTTCACATAAAAAAGAGTGACAAAAAGAGATTTACTGTTAGATGTGAAGATGAAGAGTGTGGGTGGAGCCTTCATGCCTCACAATTATATGATAGGAGGACATTTGAGGTCAAGACAGTGGTGGGGGAGCACACATGCTTTGGCCGCAATGCTGCTAGAGGGGAGATGGCCACCATAGGATGGATATCCAACAGGATCACCTTGTTAGTGGCAGGTGACCCAAAAATCAGAGCCAAAGACATAAGAAAGCTCATGTCGGACAAGTATTAGGTGACAGTGCCCTACATGAAGGAAGAGAGGTTGCGCGGGAGAGAGAAAGGAAAGGAAGGAGAAGCTCCTCGCCGCCGCATCCAGGTCACTGGGGAAGGAAGGAGGGTTGCCGTGGGAGAGAGAAGGGAAGGAAGGAGGAGGGGGTAGGTGATAAGTCACTAATTATTCCTAATTAAATCCCTTAAATTACCTTTGTTAGGCCTAGAGTAGGTGTATTTGATATCATATTGCTTGATTTCAGGTTTAAGTAGGATTTGAGAAGAAATACAAGAAATTCGGCTAAAAATCATTAAATTCTGCAAAAAGACTGCTTCGTCGACTGTTTGAAAATAAATCACCAGATATTCTACAGAACTCCAAATATTCTGAAATTCTGGAAGATGAAATAAGATTTCAAGAGCTACAACTTTCATGTTGAAGACTTTGTGAGATTCTCTATATATTGGTGCCAGTTTTGAAGCAAAGTCAGAAGTATGAAAGCTGAAATTTGAGAAAAGCTGAAATTAATTGATGACGTGGCAGACCCAGTCCGACTTGAGCGATGGATCGGATTTGAGTCCGATCGATCGCTTAGATGACGTCAGCAGCCCGGAATTGAGGAAAATTAGAGTTTAAGTTGAATTATAACTCCTAATTCCGGCGTTTAGGGTTTCTGATACATAAGGGGGTTATTCCAGCCGAAAATTAGCATTTTTTGGAGCACTTTTGGAGGAGAAGGTTAGGGTTTTGAAGACGACGATCTTTTCGCGGGGATCAATGGCTTCATCCTCTATACCGATTCATGACTTCCAAGAGATGAGTGGCTAGATTTCTTGTTCTTAGGAATACCATGAAACCCTAGTGTAACTTTTGATCTTTCTTAGTTGGATTTTTGTGAACTTCTCTACGTATAATCTCATGAATATGTTTTTAATGATTATAGAGTTGAAGGAACAGAGTTCCGTTGACGTATTATTAGTCCTACATGATGGTTGTACTTGAGTGTAGAGATTCATGAGATAGTTTGCATGTGGTTTGTGATTTACCTTTGAGATAATCTATGCTACGTGAAGATAAGTCATGCTAAGGTCATTAGGAGTAGAATAACTTAAGATAATGGTATGACCGAAGATGATTTATGCCAAACAAAGATAAGTTATGCCATAGGGAACATAAAACCTTCTTTTAGGGATTCGTGTGAGCTTGTAGCCATACGATCCATAATGCTTAGAGAAGTGATCAAGATGATAACTATGGAAGATTAAGGGTGAAACTAGGGTGGATTGTGTATTTCCTAAGACATCTTTTTCCATCTGATTAAAACCTTAATATTTTCTTTTGCTTTCTTAGATAGTTTCAGTTAGATCAATCTATCATTGAAGTGTTTGGTTTAGATCAAGAGTTTTGAGAATTGATTTTGTTTTTCCAAGTAATTCCCTGTGGTTCGACTCCGGATTTCATCACTAGTCTACGTAGTAGTATTAGCGATTGAATAAGGATATAAATTTAAGATTTGATTGAGGTTAGCAACGTTTTAACGACGACGTTTGCGAGCGATCAGTAGGGCACAGGGAAGGCAGATGAAGGGAGAGGGAAAAGAGAAGAAAAAGTAAGAGAAAGAGAGAGAGAAGAGATTAAGCCACTTGGCTTAAACGGTTCAGACGAACCAATTGATCGGATTGAATCCGATTTGGCTCCAAATTGTGATCTCATCGCAATCTCGTCTGGATCTGACGATCGCAAACGCTTCTACTGGATCTATTCAATCATGTACATCAATCAAGGCTGTGTGCACACTACGCGGGTGTGAAACTGACTGACAAGACGCAATTTACCAAATTGCCCTTGGGGTCCAAAAGCAGCGATGTGATCAACCGATCGCAAAGCAAGGCCAACCAAGCCAAAACAACCAAACTACAAATCCAGACCCTCGACCTACCGTGGTCGGACCGGGTTGGAGGAACGGGTCCTCACACGGCGCTTGGATGAGGTCGAGGGAGTTCGATCTTAAGGATGTCGGCGCCGGTGTGAGATCGGGCTCGATCTTAAGGATGTCGGCGCCGGTGTGAGGTCGGGATGAGGTCACGCCCTCATAAGCGATCGCCTTCAGATAAAGCCGGAAGACGTCGACGCCGAGTCACAAAGGAGGTTGAGGGGAGTACACACTTCAACCCAGCCTGCAGGAAACATCGCCTTCAGTACCATCGGATTGCTTCGATGTTTTCTCCGTCACCCTCCCCGCCGACCTTGAAGCCTTTGTCGCCAAGCAAATAGAGCAGCACACATCGACGGAAAAAACAAAGCCTCATACCATAAATAGAGCATCGCCACACAAACGATGTCTCTATCGACTACAACGCCCAGTTTGTGGACAACAACAACGACGTCGTCTCCTTCGTGTCCGAGTGGACTGGCTCGGCGCAACTCTTCCAGTCCGAGCTCCTCTACTGTTTCCGCCTCTCCACTACCGAGTTGACCCATGCGACATCGACGTCGTCCTCTGGAGCCCTCTCTCCCTCGGCACCGTCGTCGCGGTCTTCTCTAACAATCACGCGGCGACGCCCTTCCGCTGGCCTGGTATCGAGGAGCACCTTGCGGATTCGCCGTAGTCGTGAGCGGTGGTGAGCTTGTGGAACGGCAAGGGTGTAGTCAAGCTGGAGGTGTGCTGCGCATCCTGGCTATGACGCAGGCCAGCACGAGTAACTTGCTCGTTGGATCGGGCGCTCCCGTGGCTACACATCCCGTGGGTACCAAATCTCTTCAGCCCCTTCAGCGCCTACTTCGTGTACGGGCTCGACGAGGAGGGATCCGAAGTCTCAGAGCTCTTTTGTGCTCTGTGGTCTCGCTCGCAGAAGCTTTCCCGTGCCAGCGGGTGAGGAGTGCTGGGAACGGAGGTGGCGGCATGCAAACCGCTTCGAGCAAGAATCCCCCACTGGCACTGTTTCTCCACCACACCAACTCCTTTCCCCCTCTAGTGCGTTGTGCTCTCCCCGTCAAGGAGGTTGTGGTCATTTTTGGCCCCACTCGGTGGATTTGTTTTCAATTTTAGCGCCGAGTTTAAAGCTGAGTTGCAGGGGATAAGACCGCTCGAAGCCTTCGGATGAGGCCAGGAGGGTGTCGACGCCGAGTTGGATGGGATAAGACCGCTTGAAGCCTTCGTATGACGCAAGGAGGATGTCGACGCCGAGTCGCATGGGATAAGATTTCTCAAAGCTTCGAACGATACTCAACCTCGATGACCAATAGAGAAGACCAGGTGGCAGCCAGCTATCTTTCAATCATAAATACATCCAAGGCTAATCTTTGGCTTTGACGTTTCTCATCCCGTTAGCATATCACCCCGTCGAGTTCATCCAATAGCCGAGGAATGGTGTCACACCTCAATTAAATACGCGATCTCCTCGAGCTCGAACATATGCGGCCTTAGATTTCTCGAGTCGCTATCCCGTCGAACCCCGAAACCTCTCAAGGAACCTCATGACACCCTGAAGTCCTCAGTACATCGACGCCTACTTGATCACATGCCATCAAGAGCATCCAACGGCCAACAAGAGTGTTGCTCTAGTGCGTGATCTCGATGACATTATTTTTCCATATGAGTTTTTCAACTCACACGAAAAAAGAGGGGCATTTGTGTTACCGTTAAAATTTGTCATATTTTGAGGGTAAAAAAGGTGGTCAAAATTGGCACATTATGGGACTCAACCGTCGCTGATCAGGGAGTGCAACAACCAGAAGTCATGGGGCGACATGGGGGCAACTGTCAGAGATCATGAGAACATGGGAAGTTACTATGGAGAAATTGTATAAATAACTTTTTGAAGAAGATGATTGTAAAAACACGAACACAACTCATCATTGAATTCTCTTTATTTCCTATGCTTCTACTATCTAGGAGTAGCATAACTCGTACTTCTTCTACCTAGGAATAGCATAACCAGCACTCTTTCTACCTAGGAGTAGCATAGCTTTATTCTACATAAGAGTAGGAGTAGCCATTAATCTACCTAGGAGTAGGAGTAGTATCCACCCACCCTCCCATAGGAGTAGCTGCAGCCATAACGTAGATTTAGATTTAGAACTTTCAAAAGTCCTCTAATTAATTGAGGCACGACAGAACTCATGTTCCTTCTGATTTTCTCCATGATTGGTACACCTTACGTGTCTAGCAATCACGCACCAATCCCGGAAGCACATGTTGTTCTCTGTTTTTTCAGGTAACACTCACAAAAGCATTAATTTCCACCAAATCAATTTAAATGTAATTCAAAACAACATTATTTTTCAAAGCGATTTCTCGCAGAACTTGACTACAAACAACCATGTTAAATTTTCTGGTTAATACTTAAAAATGCTTGCAAGCATATCACGACTAACAATAGCCCTCAAAAAAGTAGCTTAGCACCCATAGAAAAGAAACACCCTCATGGAAACAAGAAAGGAGGGAAAATTTCTTGCAGGGCTATAGCTACCACAAAAAAGAAGGCACACATGTAAACCAGGTCATGACAACATCTCCGGCATCCCTCCTAAAATATACTTAGATGCCGGGTGCATCACCATGGCCGCAACGGCTTTGGCCCAAGCTACTAACTCGTTCTTCATCCTCTCTTCGTCTCTCCAAAGCAACGGATCGATCATCGGTGGGTCTTTACGCACTCCGGATGCCAAAATTGCTGTTGAGTCCTCCGTCAAAGCACCCATGGAGAAAGCCTCCGTATTCCCATCGTTGGCGGCGACGCTGGGCAAGCCAAGGCGACCAAGAGCCATTACTTAGAACCAAGCTCTCTTAGCTTCTTGGGCTGTTCTTTTGCTTTGTTGTGGAGCTTTTATAGCTACGTAGGATGAATCCAAAGCTTATAGAGATAGATGTGACCATAGATGTGGGAAGTTTAATTAGCACGTTGAACACACTGTGACCAATTAGAAGAAGATACGTGGTCAATCCGTGTATCAATTCGTTGACAATGTTCACACAGACACGGTCATTGAAGCCAGCTGTCTGCAATGTTGACATTAGAAATATCTAGCGTTATTGGACCCCTTTCGCTTAGCTTAAGAAAACAGCTTGGATGATATATATATACTCTAGCTCTCTATATATGTGATAGATGCATATAATAACCTAATTAGAAACAAGATAACCATAGGAATATATATAATATAATGTGCGAGGCATACGCTTCATACAATATTGCAGCTTGGACCATTTCAGGTACTGCGAACAACACTAATTCCCTAATTGTTAGATGTTAAGTTGCCTAAGTGGTTCGCCTTAAATAGTCCAAGAGGAGAAGAAGTACATCTTTTTCTTTTTTTTTTTTTTTTTTTTTACATAACATTCCATGTCCAACATACAAAGTCACACCAACATATATATAGGTACGAAAAGACCAAGGTTCGAAGTTTCCCTTTAGGTTTCGCTCCGAGCGAAAAAAAAACTAAACGTTTCGATGGTTTCGGCGGTTTCGGAAGATTTGGTTTTGGTGGTATTGGTTTCGGTATTTTTACGTATACACTTTAGCTTGGGAACATATTATATAATTCTCAAAAAGAAGAAAAAATAAAAAATATACTAAATAAGTTACAAAATACCTAATTGAAAATATATTACATAATTCAAAAGTGATACATCAAAATCAAAGCCGCATAAAATTTCTTGATGAATCTCACAAATGTTGATGGTATTCATCGTCATAATTATTGTTTAAGCATAATTTTAAAGATAGCTGTGCTTCTTCTACTTGGAAAATTTGAGGGATCATGATCAAAACCAGTTCGCAGCTAATTAACATAGATAACAATTAGGGAAATGTTGTTGTTCACACCTGAAATGGCCCAGGTTCAATATTATATGAAGCATATGCTTCGCATGCACATGATATTATATTTCTATGGTTGTCTTGGCTCCTATTTCATTATATATATCAAATCATATTGAGATATAGCTGTTTTCTTATGCTTATTAAGCGAAAGGGACAATAATCCTAGAAAGCTCTAATGTCAACACTGAAGACAGTTGGCTTCAATTAATGACCGTGTCCGTGTGAACATTGTCAAGGAATACAGGGATTGATTGATGCAAAGGCAACCACGTACTATCTTCTAATTAGTCTACTTCGTGTTCCACATGCTAATTATCATCTTCCATTCCCATCGACGTCACATCTCTATAATTAAGCACCCTATTGTATGACTATAAAAGCTCCAAAACAAAGCAAAAGAATACCCCAAGAAGAGAGCTAACTCCTTGAGCTGCTAATTAAGTGATGGCTCTTGGTCGTTGTCTCGGCTTGCCCAGCGTCGCCGCCATCGATGGGCATACAGAAGGTTTCTCCATGAGTGCTTTGACAGAGGACTCGACAGCAATTTTAGCTTCCGGACTGCGTAAAGACCCACGCATGATCGATCCGTTGCTTTGGAGAGACGAAGAGAGGATGAAGAAAGAGTTGGCAGCTTGGGCGAAAGCCGTCGCGGCCATGGTGATGCGCCCGGCATCTAAGAATAGTTTGGGGAGGATGCCGGAGATGTTGTCCTGACCTTGTTTACATGCATGTGTGCCTTCTTTTATGGTAGCTTTAGCCCTGCATGAAATACCCCTTCTTGTTTCCATGAGGGTGTTTTATTTTATATGGGCACTATGCTAGCAAATTTTTTTGAGGGCTATTTTTAGTCATGATATGTTTGCAAGATTCCAAGTGTTAACCAGGGAATTTAAATCAGTCAAGTTAAGCAAAAGAAATCGTTTGTAAAAAGTTGTTGTTTAATTTGAACTATATTTTCATTGGCTTGGTGGAATTAATGCTTTTGTGAGTACTATTTTTCTGAAAATAAACATAATTCAGCTCTTCTCTCACTCAAAAATACGACACTTTATTCCTCTTGCATCCCAAATCAGGTAAAACTATCAACCTTTCCGGCCCTTTTGATTTAGAAAAACTGTCCTGTAGTATGAAGCTAGTAATTAATGTGTTGAATTAATTTCCTGATATTTGGATCTTTCTACGATCAGTAAAAAATTTTAGAAGTACTTGTTGAGCTCGTGGCACAAAATTCAGTTGTGATCACTATCGATCGCCACTGCTTTAAGTGAGAGCAGTAATCTACTTATGGAAACTCTACGGTTGCCACTGAATTTTACCTCTAAAACTCAGCTTTCACCTAGCGCGTTTGTTTTAGGGGATTATAGATGGGATAGGATTAATAATTCTATGATCCCACTTTATTCTGCGCGCGTGTGATAAATAATCCGAGGGGAAGTGGAATATGTAATCCATGAGATGGGACCCGTAGGATTAATTTTTTTAAAAGTTTTAATTAAATCTTCTTCGACCTTATCGTACAACTTAAAAAATATCGTAGAAGAGTTTAACCGCTCGTACCATCTCCAGGAAGATTATATCCACTCATATCCTATCCTTTTTTATTTATGAATTGAGCTGAAGCTAAGGATTATTTACAAGACATGATTAAGGGATTACAACCCTTCCTCAGCCTGCCACACTAGGCCAGCGCTGGATAGAAGACACCATCAAGCAACTCTATCTGCTTGAACATTGGCAGATCTGGGAATGTGAACAACTACAACAGACTCAAACTCCATGAAAAGTCTTCAGACCAACTTCGTATGCTCCTCGTCCTCCTTTGGCCAGGTTCTCTGCCCCATGAGTACGTTGACCACCTCCTTCAAGTCGGACTCAGTGAAGAGCCGACGCTCATTCCTCTCCCTTGCCCATTCCAAAGCCCAACATACCGCTAACAATTCAGCCTCAAATACCGATAGTGCCAAAACCTATGATCTATGTATCCAACGTAGCACTCCACTAACATTAGTGGCCACCACACGAACCGCAGTTTTGAGATCGCCGACCATCTCACGAAAAGCATCCACCTGTAGGATCACCACGCCCTCTTCCAAGACACGTTCCTTGGAAGCGCTATCAGTCCTCTTTTGGGTTAGGAACTCCTCCGCTAGTGGTTTGGCACGCCGCCCAATAGTTTCAGCGGTGTCACAAGACTCTCCAAAAACTCTGCCGTTCCTCTCCTTCCACGCCAACCAAATGCCATAACCTAGATAAGCCTGAAGCTTTCGAACCCTCTGCTGGCTTGAAGACCGAGTAAACACCCTCAACAGGTTGACTTGGTTCTAATCACAAGCACCAACGCTTAGCTCTCCCAGAAGCCAATCCACCACCCGCCAAAAAATAAAATAACATCCAAATAGGGCATGATCCACCGTTTCATCGGCACCACACCGGTCCTCAATCACTAGACCAGTGCACACACCAAAAGGCATACCTCACTGCAAGCTTTCCCCTCAGCACCCTTCACAAAAATTGCCGAACGCGGGGACCCACCGAGAGTCGCCACAAGCAGGGCCAACTGAATTGCTATGTTTCGTTGAAACATCGACCGAACCGCTGAAGAAGGAGGAAGTACGACGAGGATGAGGAAACAACTCCATCGCTACTAATGTGAGGACCTGTCCCTCTACCCCTGTGGCTCGTTGTAGACCGCAAGGGCAATTTGGTAAATTGCGCTTTGTTGGTTTGTTTCACACCCGCGTGTGCACACACTGACCATGTTTGTGTTAGTGTTTGATTAGAAAGGTTAGGTGGACCCGGGATCGAAAGATCCGGGCTTGGGCTTGAGTTTTAGCCCAACTCTAGCTTTCTACACCTAAAGGATTGATCTTTCCTTGCTAGAAGATCGATATTTTAATGCCAGAAAGTCAAGGCGCGATCGTCGATCATTCATAGGTCGGTTCGTTTGTCTATAAAACGGACGTAACCCTCTTCATTGAATCCCGTTTGAAATCCGCGTTCTTGAGCTGTCGGATTTTAAGGAGATTTTGGACGATCCAAGGCCTTGCAACTGGGATTGAAGCTGCTCTCGGCTAGGTAGGGATCCTACCTACTTTTTTTTTTCCGGTTTTGTGAGTTTTGAGTTGATTGTGTCTTCTTTTGCTTAGATCTCAATGAATACTTGTTAGTTTGTAGTATTTCCACCGATTTTGGACCCGTGGTCCATTGTACTACCAGATCCCAAGGTTTTGTGGGATTTGGTGGAGTTTTCCGACGGTATTTCTCGCCGAAGAACCCAACAAGGTTCATTGTTGGTCATGCTGAACCCAAGCATGATCGATCATCTTGTGAGGATGATCGATCCTTGTGCCTTATGTAGCATGGGATCCCCCTTGTCGTGAGGAGGATCGATCTTCCTGGGAGGAAGGATCGATCTTCCTTGACTCGACAGGAAGGGAAAGCTTTCTGTTATTTGAAAGATTCGATCTTTCCTTGGGAAAAGATCGATCCTTTGGTGGCAAAGAGGAGTTTTCATTGGTTTTTCCCGCGGGGCTTTGTATGTATAGATTTCTTACAGCTTTATATCTTGCACATATTCTTTAAGCATGCTAGCCCCATATTAGGGGTAGTGGTGAACCAGGAAATTGATGACTCCTGGGATGTTTAGAATAAGTGGGCGAGTAGCCCTATTGCTTTCCATAGCCTTGCATGTCGGCGTGCGCCGAGGGCTTTTACCTGCGTGGTTTGTCTCTGTTGTTTACGGGGCTGCTTCCCGATGCAGGTTGCTGGTGAACTGGCTGGCAGTTGGTGGTGTACCACTGTAGCAGTTCCAGACCTTAAATACATGTTCACCACCCCGGGCCGACAGTGTGCCGAGCCCAGACCTTGTTATGCTATCACCACATACTGTTGTATGCTTTAACTGTTCTCTATGCGTATATTCATCGCATGCATCTCTGTTGTGCATTGGTTGCATGGTTAGGGCGTGGGCGATCTGTGGGTCGTTGTCCCGAGACTGGAAGCTCGGATTTAGCCCTAGGACCGGGGTTGGGTAGTTTAGATCTGATTTGAATTGTGGTGTACAGTTAATTTAGATGATAGGCCTAGATGACTGGTACACATGTTGCTTGATGATTGTAGAGGTCGTGTCGGCCTCGAGTCGGATGCTGAGGTGTAGCCAGTGTCCCACTGTGTTGACCATTGAGTAAAGGGGTTGCCTACTCAGCGGTGTCATTTCCCACCTGCAGTGTCGTTCCCTGCTTGTGGGTCAGTAGTTTTAGTTTCTGCTTATTGAGTGTGACCCGTCATGTGACCAGTTATTCTGAAAGACCATGATCGCGGACCTCAGGGACACGCGGTGGGGTTATGGGACCTCTGTATACACCCAGGTCTTCTTGAGGGCGACACTGTTGCGTTTCCCTCTTCCTTTTGTGTGTCGTAGCGTAGTTTTCCTGCTGAGCTTAGTTGCTCACTCCTACCGGGCTGCGTTTTGCAGGTACAGGTACAGGCGCTAGCTCCTCTTCGATGGCCCCTACCGGGCA
The DNA here is from genome assembly GCA_963920575.1 of Narthecium ossifragum. Lineage (NCBI taxonomy): Eukaryota > Viridiplantae > Streptophyta > Magnoliopsida > Dioscoreales > Nartheciaceae > Narthecium > Narthecium ossifragum. Next base: position 5,720,466 of record OY986971.1, on the reverse strand, counting down.
GTTGGTCAGTGGTGCGGCGACGCCAGGCGGAGTCTGAGAGGTGGTGATCATTTACTTGCTTTAAACCCTTTGTTAGTCTCATATGGGAGTGTTATACTGTTGTATTTGGATCTTCCCCTCTCCGAGGATATGTATATTAAACTCTTGTTGGATTTGTAATCTTGGGTTCGAGGTTGTTTAAATTATTTTCTTTTAATTGAGGTTGTTTTTTTGGTGAATTGTTAGGGAGACCAATAGGTTAGAGGGAACCCTCGCCAAATTTTCCGCGTTTCGTTAGGTTCCGGTTTGCGTCGCCCGACCCGGTTGGGCTTTCACGGGTCGGGGCGCGACAACTAAACTCCCACCTGGCCTTATCTCTGCTCCCTACGGCAACAAAGGGGAGACCTGCAATGGTGTCAGCAAGCTCTTGGTGAAACAGTGCATGCAGTAACCCAACGTTCTAGCCATGCTCTGTCACACCTCGATCCAGAAAACCCATCCGAGCCGAGGCGTGAGGGGAAACCTACACTATTTATCTCCAACTGGCGTGATACAATGCGAAAAACATAAATAAATCCAGACAATATATATTCCAGAGGCGAAACAGAAATTCAATTCATATATACATCAAGTTGTACTGTTTAAACATCTGATTACAATTCTTATCAAACTCTCCCAAGGGAAAAGATATTATACAAATAATCCTAAAAGTCCTCGAAAGATGTTTACAAATTACAAAACTGCTAAAGTACAACAATCATCCTCCAGCAACCTCAAGCACCTCTGGATGTAGTCGCGCCGTCAAAAGTTGATCCTGCCGGCTCTACTGCTGAAGAACTGGCGCCTGCACCTGCAAACGCAGCCCGGGTAGGAGTGAGCGATAAGCTCAGTAGGGTTCTACTCTACGGCACACTGAAAGGAGGAAAACAATAACAGTGTCGTCTCCCCGCTCAAGCCTAACGGATGCCACGGGTCCCATAACCCTATCGATGTCCCAAGGGCTCCTGTCATGAAACCTCTCTCCTGAACATATTACTAGGAGGCCAAGGAACAGTAACATGCAGGATCACCCTTACCCAAGCAGGAATACCATGCCTTGGGGAACCACGTCGGGAACGCATCGACAACCATCCTTAGCACTTAGCCTTGGGAAGACAACACGACCTCTAAACCTCAAAACAAGATCACAGCCAACTATCGTACATCCTCAATAACATGAGATTCTGATTAAACAATCACGCCCTAATCCTAACTACCTAGCCGCGGTCCTAAGGCTAGATCCAAGCTACCTGAGAGCCTCGGATCGGCGATCAACCCATCGCCCGCCTAACCCGATATGCCTCTAATGCAAATAAGATGCATGCAATGCTCAGGCGCAGATAACGAGATATAGGCATGCAACAACATGACGATAATCATACAGGGCTAGGCATAGCCTACAACTAGCCAAAGGGGTGAGCATAGCAAAGGCCTCAAATACAGATAAACTATACTAACCAAACAAAGATTAACGCAAAGAGATAGACACAGATATATAATAGTCTTCAGTGCTCTCTTACACATGACAGACTAAGGTTCCACAGTTACCCCGCAGGTAACTGGCTAACAGTCATACAATAGCCCTCAACACACGCTGGCATCAGGCTAAGGTTCCATAATTCCACATTAGCTAGCACTCATAGCTAGCTAACGGTTAAGCAACAATAAGCATTTAAATATATCATTCAACTAAGTATTTAAATGCACATCCATCCATAAATCCACCAAAAAGACAAACGCCCAATTCAATTCCCAATCTCAATAGAAATCCCTTGAAAATCCCATGAAAATGACGTGTATGCTTCCTAACATGATTGGGTATCTATCATGGATGAAAACCAATCAAAGGAAACCAACAAACACAGCTCAGTGCCCCACGGTCGATGCCACGGTCGACCGTGAGGCCACGGTCGATGCGACGGTCGATCCGACGGTCGACCGTGAGGCCACGGTCGATGCGACGGTCGATCCGACGGTCGACCGTGAGGCCACGGTCGATCCGACGGTCAACCGTGGGGCCAATCGAGGGAAAAGCATAAGGACCACGGTCGATCGGTACATCGACCGTGGGAGACCCAAAATGGGACAGAGCCTCACGGATTATGCGACGGTCGATCTGACGGTCGACCGTGAGGCGGAACGAAAAAGGAGAAGGAACCACGGTTGATCGGGGCATCGACCGTGGGAGGCCAAAAACGCGACAGAGCCCGAAGGTCGACCGTCAGGCCCGAAAGAAGCATATCAACGCTTGACGGTCGATCCAGCCCCACGGCACAGTTCCTCAGAACAGTGGCGGAAATCCAATTTCTTGGATTTGACTGATCAAATCATGTTGGAAGTTGATGAAACTTTGCAAGCATGTGTAAAAGATGATGGGGAAGCTAATGATGCAAAGCAATCACAACTTTGATGGTTAAATCTCCTATGTAGGTCAAAACGGTCGAAAACCGACAAAATAACGATAATACAGAAATCAGCCGTTAAAATACGGAAATCTCACGGTAGGAATACTTGAAGCAAGACGCAGCACATGTGCTACAAGCTACACAACATTCTAACATGTATTCCTACAGCGAAAATACAATAAACATATCCTAGGAGAACCTGATCACAAGATCGAGGTAGAAACACCTACTTGAACAAGCAGGGCAGCTCCTCCACGCATCCCCCAACTTTGATCGCCGGAATCCGCTCCTCGAAAGCCGCGCTCTGAAGCCCTAGCACCGCCGGTTGGAGAGAGAGAGAAAGAGAACGGCAGGAGAAGAAGAAAGAAAAGAGGGAGAAAGGAGGAGAGCTTAAATAGAAAGCTGGAATCGATCACAACCGTTTGATTCGATCTCTCCTGATCGAGCTCCGATCTTTCGACCGGAAGTGCCCTTAAGGTTCTAATCAAACACATCAATTAGAGGCAATATGTGCAACGTGGGTGTGAAACTGACCACCATGGAGCATATTTACCAAAATGCCCCTGGGCTCAAAAACAGCGATGCGATCAACCGATCGCATCCCAAGGCCAACCGAGCCAAACCACAAACCCTGACCCTCGACCTAACGCGATCGGACCGGGTTGGAGGTACGGGTCCTCACATGCTCCCCCTATAGATCTTTAACCAACTGGCCCCCCATCTTTGAATTCACGGGGTATGGTGTGTTGTTTAGTGCTTCATCCCTCACCCAACAATCTCTCATCACGTTCACTTGGCTCACATGTCCGGGAACCCACTTGAGCCCAAACCGCAAATCTTCCACAGCCACACATACCATTTGCCGGTGTTTAGAGCTCTTCCTACTATAATGGTATGTCGGTAGAGCTCCAGCCCAACCGTACTTAGCTTGAGCCAACCTAGTCCAAATTGAGCCTTGATCATCGAGGAAGACAGCTGCGCTTTTGACCTTCAAAGCCCTCTGCCAGATGGAAAAGCCTTTAAGCCCCAAACCTCCCCACTCCTTGGGTTTGCACACATCTCGCTAGGTTACTACATTGAAACCATATCTTCTTCCTTGCCAAAGGAAACCACGGCACACGCTCTCCATGCTCCTGATAACCGATGCAGAAATAGAGGATGTAGTCATAGCATGAATCGGAATTCCTTGCAAGACTGACTTGAGGAGAGTGACTCGTCCAGCTTCCGAGAGATTCCTCCCTTGCGAGGAAAGAATATGGTTGGACATCTTCTCAACTAGGGGGGTAAAATCTGCTACATGAAACTTCATCGAGGTAAGAGGGGCTCCCAGATACTGCCAACCATCATTCTTCTCGCCCACATCAAGAATACCGCATATCGCAATAATATCGTATATTTATTTTTATTATGCGCCAGTGATGATTGAGTAGAGTAGGAACCCTCACGCCCCGGACCAGATGGGTTTTCTGGGTCGGGGCGTGACATGTATAATATTTGGTATATTGTTGAATGCATGAACTGTTGTCTATGTGTATAATCATACATGAACTGTTTGCACTAGATGCATTCCTAGGCTAGGCATGGGCGATGGGTTAATCGCCGATCCAGGGGCTCGGGCAGCTCGGATCTAGCCTTAAGACCGAGGCTGAGTAGCAAGATCTTGGATTTAATTTGTTATAATAATCTGATGATTTGAGGTGATGATGCAGGACCAAGTCCAGATCCAGACCTAACCGAGTCCGATCCGAAGTAGCTCTCTAGGCGATCCGGTCACGTTCGAACTCTATCCATCCGACTCAGATCTCCGTATGACCGTGACCGTCGGATGGGCATAACATTCGACCCCGATGTCCGATCGGGGCGTGCGACCAGTCGATTCGACCGGCTCGACGAGCCCGACGAGATTCATCAGAGATCAAAGATCTCTCTATGACCTTGACCTCCAAATCTCCAGATTCCTTTTCCTTATGGGTTAAAATTCCGTTTTAGTAAAAAACTTTCCTTTTTAGGCAGTTTATCGGTCTTTCTATTTTTAGCAGGTTTCCTATTTCTAGTCAGTTTTTATTCTCCTTAATTCCGGGTTTACTCATTAGGGTTGAGTTAAGTCATGTTTGAGTCCATGTATGAGTTGGTCTCTCCTTAACATATAAAAGGAGGTTTTAGGGTTTGTAATGGCTAGTTTTTTGATGAATGAGAATTAGGGTTTGTTTTCTCCTCTTGAGAAATATGGTTGTCTCTCTCATAGAGAGGTTCACGTTTGCCCTGCGCCAGAGTGGTATCAGAGCTATCCGAGTTTCATGGGAAGAAACCAGAGCCGCACGTGCTCGAAGGCCGCCTAGCGTATCTCCGCCTCCGCCCAGAAGACGTGGTCGGCCTCTTGTAGACGACGACCCTCCCCCGCGGGAGCAAGGGGTCTTGGAGGTGACCACAGTTGATCTGCAACGGCAAGTTGTTGCGCTTCAACTCCAGCTACAACAACAGAACTGTGAACGGACGCCCTCGCTGGAAGAAGAAGAGGAGTTGTCATCGGATGAGTCCTCCTTTCAGAATACGTACACCAACCAACCCATGTTTCGACCCCGTGACCAGCGGGATCGTTCCATGGATTACGGATTCAAGGTGGACATACCTGAGTTAGCGGGAGGATTGCAGCCGGAGATTTTCATTGATTGGCTTCATCAGGCGGAGCGTATATTCGAGTTTCGGGATGTCGCGCCCCGACCCGCAGAGCGCAACCAGGCAGGGGACGCGAGGGGGAAAAACCTACAACTACAGCCTCAACTGGCAGAAACAGTTGAGACTACGGCCAGCTGGCGGAAACAGCTGGACGGCACAGAGAAAGTGCGGAAGCAAGCTAACTAAACAACTATTAACATTTATTACAAAACAGTAATAAAAGAGTTAACAGTTGTTTAGTTAGCTTGCTTCCGCTCTTTCTCTGTGCCATCCAGCTGTTTCCGCCAGCTGGCCGTAGTCTCAACTGTTTTCGTCAGTTGAGGCTGTAGTTGTAGGTTTTTCCCCCTCGCGTCCCCGGCCCGGTTGCGCTCTGCGGGTCGGGGCGCGACAGCTTGGTATCAGAGCATAGGTTGTAGATCCCAGGGAACTGGATCGGGTCTCTGCGGAGACGTGTATGGGTTGGGGTGGTTCTAGGGTTAGAACATCCATGTTTGCTTGCCTTCTTTTCCGCTGAATGTGATTGTTTCTTCTTCCGCTTTCTGTTGTGCTGCTTGTTTTGCGGCTTGTGACGAGTGGGACTCGTGTTTCTTTTGTTGGTGCTGATGGCGGCACGGTATGCCAGAGCTCTCAGGGAGGTGGTGCCCTATTGGTATCGTCATGTCCACCCTGTATCAAGGATCGTCGGAGGTAGTCCAATCCTTGAATAGTGGTTGTCGGAGGGACGTACCTTGGACAGATACCACTCGGAGAGGAGATCAGGTGGTGTCCTGTTGGTATCGTCATGTCCACCCTGTATCAAGGATCGTCGGAGGTAGTCCAATCCTTGAACAGTGGCTGTCGGAGGGACGTACTTTGGACATGTACCACTTGGAGAGGAGATCAGGAGACTGATCGCCGCATTCCAGGGCGACCAGCTTCTTCTGACAGCGGGACCCATGCAGCAGGCTCCCTGGGAGGGAGGCCGAGGGCAGCAGTCCGAGCGTGGGCCAGCGCTGTGTTTTCACTGCCAGCAGTCGGGGCACTTCCGCAGGGACTGTCCGCGGCGGGGCTCGCAGGGTGCGGCACCGTCGGGAGGTCGAGGCGGAGAGGCCAGGGCTGGGCATGGGCAGAGTGGTGGAGCCGGGCAAGGCCGCAGCGGAGGCAGAGCCAGAGCGGATGGTGGGGGACGGGTGTTTGCCCTACCCGACCGCCCTTTTGCAGACGAGGTACAGCCGTCCTATCAGGAGTACCTGTCTCAGCACCCGCTCCCGCTGACCGTAGCACCACCCGCCTCCAGAGGTAACTTTTACCGCTTTGTAGCATCCTGCTAGGCGTTGTTTTCGTTTCCGAGCCCTACCTTGATCGAATCTCGAGGACGAGATTTCTTTTAAGGGTTTTAGGATGTGAGGACCTGCCCCCTCTTTTTCCTTTGGCTTGTTTTTGACCCAAGGGCAATTTGGAAAATTGCGCCTTGGCGGTCGTTTCACACGGGGTGTGCACACACAGACCTTGTTTGGTGTTTGTGTTTGACTAGAAAGGTTAGGTGGGCCCGAGGTTGGGGGTTCTGGACTTGGGCCTGTGTCCCAGCCCAGGTTTGTCTTTCAGGGCTCAGAACATCGATCACCTTGGGGTGGAGATCGATCCTGTGGCTAGCAAGATCGATCCCTCATGAAAGGATGATCGATCCTACCTGTGCCTGGAAGTCATTGTCGGTGGCTTTCGAAGGACGGCCACCGCGGTGGCCGTCGCTTCCCCTGTCAGGGGAGGGGAGACTTTTGCTCCCCTCCTTTGCCTTTTCCTCGGTTTCGCCGGCTTTCCCCGGCCTTACCCCCTTCCCCTCCCCCTCCTTTCTTCCTCTCTTCTTCTTCTTTCCCGCGAATGCTCTGCTTCTTCCCCTGTTCCGACCGCCCCTTTCTCTCCTCCGTTCTTCCTCCTCCGGCCACCTCTCCTGGAGCTTGAAGGCTCGTTGGGTTCGTGGCGAGGCGAGGAAGATCCCTGGCTAGGCTTCGTGGATCGAAGCTGCTCTGAGGAGGTAGGGTTCTCACTCAAAGCTCCGGCGGTTTGAGGGTTTAAAATCCGGGTTTTGTTCTTGTTAGATCTCCTTGTGGAGATGTTGGTTTCCGATTTTGAGGCCTTGAGTAGCCTCGTGGTACTCAGATCTACCAACCCACCAAGTATGGTGAGGTTTGGTTGTGTTTTCCGGCGGTTCTCCGGCCGGAAGCACGCCGGAACCCATTTATGGGTGATCGATCCTTCTGGGAGGAAGGATAGGTCCTCTTGTGTTGGCTGGCTGCGCCCAGCACATGATCGATCTTCTTATGGGAGGAGATCGATCATGGGGCCTGGGTTAGCAGGGATACCCTTCGTTCCGAGAAAGATCGATCCTCCTGGGAGGAAAGATCGATCTTCCTTGGTGAGACTGGAAGGGCGCCCTCTGTCTCGAGAAAGATCGATCTTCCTAGGAGGAAGGATCGATCCTTTTTGTCACGACAGTGAGGGAGGCTCACTGTTACTTAAGTGATCGATCCTTCCCTTGGTGAGGATCGATCCTTTAGTCGCTGCGAGGGTTTTCTTGGGTTTTGCCCGCGGGGCTTCGCATGTAAGCAGTTTTGACGGTTTTGCCCTTGGGGCTTCTATGTTTTACATTATTGCTTATGTTTACTGCCTTGTGGGTAACCGAGGGAGTAATGAACCCTCGGGAATGCTTAGAATAATGGGCCATGGGTTATGCCCTTTTTCCGCTTTATGGTGAACCGAAGGAATTCATGATCCTCGGGAGTGGTTAGTATAAATGGGCCGAAGGTGTGCCCTTGGTATGCTGTTTGTTACTGCTTTACATATTCTTATCCTGCCTTGCTTCCTGAGCATTAGACATGCTAGGTTAGATTGGGTGGGGTTGACCCGTGGACTCCGGTGGTCAATGACTAAGTGGTTGACGCCGTTACCCCGGTAAGGGTGTCCTACAAGTATCGTCCGGCCCACCCTGTGTCAAGGACCGTCGGAGGTAGCCCAGTCCTTGAGCAGTGGCTATTGGAGGGACGTAGGTTGGACAGGAACCCTGGGGGGGGGGGGAGACATCGATGGGATCGATGGACTCCCTGGCTAGGCTTAGTCTTGGGTCAGGAGTTAGGGGTCCTGTTGGCTCTGTGGCTTGGAGTACTGAGAGATGGTAGTCTTAACCTCGGTCGTTCCGTCAAGTGTGGAGATCCCGCTTGGGGAAGGGTGTCCTACCAGTAGCGTCATGTCCACCCTGGGTCAGGGATTGTCGGAGTTGTCCACCCCTCAGCAGTGGTTGTCGGAGGGGCGTACTTGGGACAGGAATCCTTCGAGTTAGTGACGGGATTTATGGGATCCTTGGCAAGCCTCGGTACTTGGCCTCAGAGTTGGTTCGTTGGGTTTACCTTCTTAGCGAGAGTGGTAGAGTAGAACCCTGCTGAGCTGTTGCTCATTCCTACCTGGACTGTGGTGTTTGCAGGTGCGGGTCCCCGTTCTCCTCCGGTGCTTCCCCGTCGGCCGTCTCGTGGCAGCGTGCCGGATCCTGACCATGTCTGAGGGTCAGGATGGGTTCGTTTGTGCGTTCGCGGAGACCCCGGTGGGTAGTGTAGCTTCTTTTTGGGGACTGTTGATCCCTTGTAGCTTGTTGTACTAAACCATGTTAACTCTTTTATTACTGTTTTGTAATAAATGTTAATAGTTGTTTAGTTAGCTTGCTTCCGCTCTTTCTCTGTGCCGTCCAGCTGTTTCCGCCAGCTGGCCGTAGTCTCAACTGTTTCCGCCAGTTGAGGCTGTAGTTGTAGGTTTTTCCCCCTCGCGTCCCCTGCCCGGTTGCGCTCTGCGGGTCGGGGCGCGACACGGGAGGTTCCTGACGACATCAAGGTGAAGTTGGTGTCTATCAAGTTGAAGGGACGAGCTTCGGCATGGTGGGAACAACTGAAGAGGGTTCGGGAGAAGCAGCAGAAGGACAAGATCTGAAGCTGGGAGAAGATGAAGAAGAAGATGAAAGAGCACTTCCTTCCTTTCGGATATACTCAGTCCCTCTTCCAGAAACTACATACGCTACTCCAAAGTACGCGATCTGTGGAGGAGTATACTGAAGAATTCTATCAGTTGCTTGCCAGGAACAACCTTTCAGAGACGGAGGAGAAAACGGTCGCTAGATACCTCGGAGGGCTTCGACTATCTCTCCAGGACGCGTTGAGCCTCCATGCGTTGTGGACGGTGTTCGAGGCATACCAGCGAGCGTTGACGGTGAAAGAACAGCAAGCTCGGGCGACTGCCATGGGAAGGACTCAACGGCCAACTCCAGCACCGCTGAACCTGACCTCGCAAGAAAAGCCATCGGGTCCGCGACCCACTCCCCCAAACCCGGCATCGGGATCCACCTTCAGGTGTTTCCGTTGTGGGGAAGTAGGGCATCGGGCCTTTGATTGTAGCCTACCTGCTAGCCGGCCTGGGAAGGCTCTGCTCCTTGAAGAAGAAGCGGAGGAACATGCGAACCTAGCCGAACCCCTCTTCGATGGCTGTGACGAAGAAGGGGAGGTTCTGTACGGTGATGGGCAGGAGACCTTGGTTCTGCGAAAGAGCTTCCTGTCTCCCAAGGAAGAGGCCGAGCACAACTGGTTGCGGACAAATATCTTCCAAACAACATGCACTATCGGTGGGCGAGTCTGTAAGATGATCATGGACAGTGGAAGCTGTGAGAACGTTATAGCGGATGAGGCGGTGACCAAGCTGCAACTGGCAACGGAGGCCCATCCTGTTCCGTATCGACTATCGTGGCTCAAGCGTGGCAGCGAGGTAAAAGTCGATAAACGCTGCCTGGTTTCCTTTTCCATTGGTTCCAACTATCAGGATAGTGTATGGTGTGATGTGGTTACCATGGATGCTTGCCACCTATTGCTGGGCCGACCCTGGCAATATGATCGTTTTGTCGTCCACGACGGCCGGAGGAACACCTATACCTTGCGGATCAAGGAGAAGCGCTTGACCCTAGCTCTGAGACGAGAGGATCCGCGGCCCAAGCCCAAGGAAGGCCGGGTTGTGACTATGATGTCACGTTCATAGTTTCTTGAGGAAGTAAAGGAGCAGCCAGTCATCTATGTGTTGCTGCCAGGCGAACCAGAGACGATTGTTGAAGTTCCTGAGCTAGTGAGGCCCCTCCTGGTAGAGTTCGCTGATCTGTTACCCGAGGAGCTGCCCCTGGGACTACCACCACTGCGAGACATCCAACATCAAATAGACTTGACTCTGGGAGCCAGCCTACCCAATTGACCAGCATACTGGATGACTCCGAAAGAGATCGAGGAACTGAGGAAGCAAGTGACAGAACTGATGGAGAAAGGCTATGTACGGAAAAGCATCAGCCCCTGTGCCGTACCGTCTCTCTTAGTACCCAAGAAGGATGAATCTTGGCGGATGTGCATCGGCAGCAGAGCTATAAACCGGATCACCATCAAGTACATATTCCCCATACCAAGGCTGGATGACATACTCGACCAACTGGCAGGGTCCAAGCTGTTTTCGAAGATAGATCTCAAGAGTGGATACCACCAGATTCGCATTAGGCCAGGGGACGAGTGGAAGACAGCCTTCAAGACTCAGGATGGATTATACGAGTGGATGGTGATGCCTTTCGGCTTGTCAAACGCGCCCAGCACATTCATGAGGTTCATGCACCAAGTTCTGAGGCCGTTCATGGGTCGTTTTGTCGTCGTTTACTTCGATGACATCCTAGTGTACAGTTCTTCTAAGGAGGATCACTTGAAGCATCTGAGAGATGTCCTCGAGGCATTGCGTCAAGAGCGGTTGTTCGCCAACCATAAGAAGTGCACCTTTCTGACTGACCGGGTATGTTTCCTTGGTTATATTGTCTCTTCAGGTGGCATTAGCGCGGATCCCAACAAGGTGGAGGCAATCCGAAGTTGGCTCTCGCCTTGGAGCTTACACGATGTCCGCAGCTTTCACGGGCTAGCCTCCTTCTACATGCGCTTCATCTACAACTTCAGTTCGATGACAGCCCCCATCACCGAATGTCTCAAAGAGCGAAATTTCCAATGGACTGAAGAAGCGGAAGAGAGCTTCCAGATGGTGAAGCAGAGGATCTCTGAGGCGTCAGTTCTAGCACTGCCAGATTTGGAGAAGGTCTTCGAAGTCAACTGCGATGCGTCGGGAGTCGGCATCGGTGGTGTACTCAGCCAAGGGGGAGGTCCAGTCGCCTATTTCAGCGAGAAACTATCAGCTGCCACCAAAAACTACTCCACTTATGATTTGGAACTCTACGCTATTGTGCAGTCTGTGAGGACCCGTTCCTCTATTCCTGTGGCTCGTCTTTGACCGCAAGGGCAATTTGGTAAATTACGCCTTGCTGGTTTGTTTCACACCCGCTTGAGCACACACATGCCTTGTTTTGGTGTTTGTGTTTGAGTAGAATGGCTAGGTGGACCCGAGATCGAAAGATCCGGGCTTGGGTTTAGGTTTTAACCCAAGTCTAGCTTCCTGCGGGAGAAGGATCGATCCTTCCTGGCCAGAAGGATCGATCCTTCCTGGCCAGAAGGATCGATCGTTCAATGCCAGGAAGTTGGATCCATCGCACCTCTTGGGCGGATCGATCTGGCCTAGCTAGCCGGATCGATCCAACAGGCCTGTGCGGATCGATCTCACCCTTCCCGAGTGAGGTCTTGTCGATGGAGTTCGACGGGACGGCCGTCACCTCCCCTGTCAGGAGAGGGAAGACTTTGCTTCCCCTTCTCCTCCTTCCCCCGATCTTATCCTTCCTCCCCTCTCCCTCCCTCCCTTCTTGCTGCTTCTCCTTTCTCTCCGCAGCTCTGCTTCTCCTTCCCCTGTTTCGGCTGAGAGCTTCCTCGTCGCCGTTCTCCCTCCTTTGGCCGCCGTTTCTGGAGCTTGGAGGCTCGTCGGGACCGTGGCGGCGTGAGGAAGATCCGAGGCCTAGCTTTGTGGGTTGAAGCTGCACTGTGGAGGTAGGGTTCCTACTTTAGACACCGGCTTGGTTAGACGGCTTTGAGTCCGGCGTTGTTTTGATTGGTTTTCCTTGCCCCGTTGATGTTTTCCGGTTTTGAAGCCTTGAGTAGCTTCCTGATCTTCTTGTCTACCCGCCCACCAAGTTTGGTGAGGTTTGGTGTCGTTTTTCGGCCGGTAGCACCGTCGACGCTGGCCGGAGGCTCTGCTCGGATCGACCCTTGGTTGAGCAGGATCGATTGGAGCGGCTTGTCGGATCGATCCGAGTGGGTATCGGATCGATCGAAGCCTCACTCAGATGGTTCGTCTGAAAGGGGAAGTCGGATCGATCCCGATGTGAGTTCGGATCGATCCGAGGCTCCCTGGACGATGGCTGTGAGTTTTGACCAGCCGGATCGATCCGACGGTGGGTTGGATTGATCCGAGGCTAGTCAGATCGATCGGCAGTGGGTTTTTCTCTCCGTTTTTCCCTAGCCGGATCGATCCAGGGGTGACTTGGATCGATCCAAGGCTAGTTGGATCGATCCTAGTGCTGGTGGGATCGATCCGAGGCCAGTTCGGATCGATCCGAATGTGTTGGTTCGATCTGATCTGTGCCTGAATGGCTGTTTGAGGCGGTTTTGCCCGCGAGGCTCCGTATACATGCGTTTTTAGCTGTTTTGCCCGCGGGGCTTGCTATGTTGGTTTTGTGTATTGCTTTCTGACATGCTTAGTAGTATAGCTATAAACTGTTGAGTGTTTACTGCTTTGTGGTTGAACCGGGAGAGTGGTGACTCCCGGGATTGTGTAGAATAAATGGGCTGAATGTATGCCCTTACTGCTTATGTTATCATGTATGCCGTTTTACCTTGTATGCCCCTTTATTATGTGTACCCCTTTATTGCTTAGATTATTTGGTATGCTTTTGTTACTGTTTTGTGGTGAACCGAGGGAGTCATGACCCTCGGGAGTGTTTAGTATAAATGGGCCGAAGGTGTGCCCCTGCTTGATGCTTGTTATTTATCTTGTTTGTTGTCTGCTCTACTGTTTTCTTTATTATTTGTCTGGCTTTCCTGCGCATTATAGGCATGATAGGCTAATCGTGGGTTGGGGTTGTCCCTAGGACTCCCGTATCAATAGCTAAGTGTTGGCCGCCGTTACCCCGGCATGGGTGTCCTACTAGTATTGTCACTGTCCACCCTGTGTATGGGATCATCGGAGACAACCCAATCCTTGAACAGTGGCATCGGAGGACGTACTATGGACAGGAACCCTGGGGGTAGTGATGGGGTGTGTGGGATCCCTGGTAAGACTTAGCTCTTGATTTGGGGTCTAGGGGTGTGTTGGCTCTATGCTTTGAGTGCTGAGAGATGGTTGTCGTAACCACGGTTGTTCCGCCAAGTGTGGAGATCCCGCTTGGAGAGGGGTGTCCTACGGGTAGCGTCATTGTCCACCCTGTGTCAGGGACTGTCGGAGTCGGACCACCCCTGAGCAGTGGCCATCGGAGGACGTACTTCGGACAGGTGCCCTTCGGGTTATTGACGGGATTTATGGGGTCCTTGGTAGGCCTCGGTACTTGGCATAGAGTTAGCACGGTTGGTGTCGCCTTTCCTTGTGAGTGTCGTAGAGTAGAACCCTACTGAGCTTTTGCTCATTCTTACCTGGACCGTGATGTTTGTAGGTACTGTACCAGCGCTTCTCCTGTGGGACCCGGTGTTCGTCTTGCGGCAGCGTGTCGCCAGCCGACCTTGTTTGAGGGCCAGGAGAGCTTTTGTTGCGCTTTGCGGAGACCTCTGACGTTGTATTATTTTCTTTTTGAATAATTGTAATTGTTGTAAACTTTGTATAACTCTGATGTATTTAATGTTTTATTATTGTAGTAGATATTAACTTTTCTTCCGCCCTTTTTTTTATTATATTCTGTCTCCGCTGTTGGTTGTCAGTAGATGTAGGTTTCCCCCTCGTGTCCCGGTCCGGGATGGGTTTTCCTGGGCCGGGGCGCGACACAGTCCCTGAAGCATTGGAGGCACTACTTGGTGCAACGTGAATTTGTGTTGCACACCGATCATGAGGCTCTCAAATTCCTCCATGGCCAACACAAGCTCAATCGGCGACATGCGAAGTGGGTTGCCTACCTGCAGAAGTTCACCTTCTCCCTCCGGCACCTGGCGGGCACGCAGAATCGAGTTGATGATGTATTGAGCCGGCGTGGCAACCTCCTGACTACACCGCAGACACACGTCGTGGGTTTTGAGGTTTTCAAGGACCTCTATCCGGATGATCCCTCTTTTGGCACCGTTTATGCTGAGGTCAGGAACGGGCAACGCACAGATTATAGCTTGCAAGATGGCTTCCTATTCCGGGGACTACGCCTTTGTGTGCATGATTGCTCTCTACGAGGACAGATTTTGCAGGAGCTGCACCGAGAGGGTCACTTTGGGCGAGACAAGACTCTGGGCCTTGTAGCCCGAGATTACTATTGGCCAAAGTTGCCACGAGATGTAGCTAGATACGTGGAGCAATGCCATATCTGTCAACTGTCCCGGGGATCAGCTACTAACGCGGGACTCTACATACCCCTTCCTGTTCTTGATGCGCCGTGGATCGACGTCAGCATGGACTTCGTACTGGGACTGCGTCGTACAGCTCGCGGTATGGATTCCATCTTCATCATTGTTGATCGATTTTCTAAGATGGCTCATTTTATAGCTTGTCGGAAGATGATGGATGCTGTGCGGATTGCTCACCTATATTTTCAAGAGGTGGTGCGCTTACATGGGCAATTTCTGGAAGTGCTTAAGGCAGAAGCTGGGGACCAAATTAAACTTCAGTAGTGCCTATCATCCCCAGACTGATGGCCAGACCGAGGTCGTCAACAGAAGCCTTTGCAATCTCCTAAGGAGCCTCGCGGGAGGCCGACCAAAGATGTGGGATGCAGCTTTGAGCCAAGCCGAATTTGCCTTCAATTGGTCCAAAAACCGTTCGACCGGCTTGAGTGCTTTTGAAATAGTCTATGGATCCAATCTTATGGGCGTGTTGGATCTGGTTTCGATTCCCAAGCTGGGTCGACCAAACCTGCGAGCTGAAGACATGATCGAGCACCTACACACCGTCCAAGATCAGGTCAAGGCTCAGTTAGACCTCACCAACGCCAGGTATAAAAGTGCGGCGGATCGGCATCGTCGCCACATCACCTTCGACGTTGGGGATGAAGTGTGGATCGTGCTAACCAAGGAGAGGCTGCCAGCAGATGCATATTCCAAGATAGGTGACAGGAAGATCGGACCGTGTGAAGTCCTCCAAAAGATTAATGACAATGCCTACCGAGTTCGACTTCCACCCCACTTGCAGATTTCTGATCCCTTTAATGTGAAACATCTGGTTCCTTATAGAGGGGTTTGATGCGAGTCAGACTCGAGGACGAGTCCTTTCCAACCAGGGGAGGATGATGTAGGACCAAGTCCCGATCCAGACCTGACCGAGTCCGATCCGGAGCATCTCCCTAGGTGACCTGGTCACGTTCAAACTCCATCCGTCTGACTCAGATCTACGTATGACCGTGACCGTCGGATGGGCATAACTTTCGGCCCCGATGTCTGATTGAGGCGTGCGACCAGTCGATTCAACCGGCTCGACGAGCCCGACGAGATTCATCGAAGATCAAAGATCTCTTCATGACCTTGACCTCCAAATCTCCATATTCCTTTTCCTTATGGGTTAAAATTCCGTTTTAGTGAAAAACTTTCCTTTTTAGGCATTTATCGGGCTTTCTATTTTTAGCAGGTTTCCTATTTCTAATCGGTTTTTATTCTCCTTAATTCCGGGTTTACTCATTAGGGTTGAGTTAAGTCATGTTTGAGTCCATGTATGAGTTGGTCTCTCCTTAACATATAAAAGGATGTTTTAGGGTTTGTAATGGCTAGTTTTTTGATGAATGAGAATTAGGGTTTGTTTTCTCCTCTTGAGAAATCTGGTTGTCTCTCCCATAGAGAGGTTCACGTTTGCCCTGCGCCAGGTGACTATCTAGTTGCCTGTAATTGCTTTGATCGAGGTTTAGAGGTTGTTTTGGGTTCCAGGTGTCGCGCCCCGACCCGCGAAGGCCCAACCAGGTTGGGCGACGCAAACCGAAACCTAACTAATGCGAAATAATTTTGGCGAGGGGTTCCCTCTAACCTACTAGTCTCCCTAAACAATTCATAAGCACCCTTATTAAAACAAAGATTAACAACCTCAAAAGATATAATAAAATATTCAACATGCTCAAAAGGGTTTACATTTGTACAAGATACTCCCGTAGGAGACTATCTAAACAAAAGGGTGTAGAAGACTATCACCGCTTCTCAAGCACCGTCAGACGCCGCCGCGCCACCAAACACCTGTCCGGTAGGGCCATTGAAGAAGAGCTGACGCCTGCACCTGCAAAATGCAGCCCGGGTAGGAGTGAGCATAAAGCTCAGTAGGGTTCTACACTACGACACACAGAAGGGAGCGAAATCAACAGTGTCGCCCCCAAGTAAGGTCTGGGTGTACACAAGGGTCCCTTAACCCCACCGCGTGTCCCAATGAGTAGGAAACCAGTACTGATGTCTCACAGCAAGACGAAGTGAACACTGCTGGCGGGAGTCCAACCCGCTGAGTAGGCACACCCTCTACTCAAGAGACATGGATTACCAGACATCGGCTCGAGGCCGACACGATCTCTAAATCACCGATCAATATGTATTCAAGTCATCTAAACCTATCATTGATATCGACTGAATACTACAATCCAACCTGGACCTTGCTACCCGCCACGGTCCTAGAGCTAAATCCGAGCTACCCGAAATGTGAGGACCTGTCCCTCTACCCCTGTGGCTCGTTGTAGACCGCAAGGGAAATTTGGTAAATTGCGCCTTGTTGGTTTGTTTCACACCCGCGTGTGCACACACTGACCTTGTTTGTATTAGTGCTTGATTAGAATGGTTAGGTGGACCCGGGATCGGAAGATCCCAGCTCGGGCGCGAGGAAGCTTGCTTTTGGACAGCTGACGGCCCGTGAGCGATCGATCGCTCGTAGGAGCGATCGATCGGACTCGTGAGCGAGTCGGTGGGTTTTTTTACCCGTTCGAATCGATCAAAATGTTTTGGATCGATCCAGCCTGTCTCGGATCGATCCGACTTGGTGTTGGATCGATCCGGACTGGCTTTTCCTTCGCGAGCGATCGATTGCTCCTTGGAGCGATTGATCGGACTCGGCGTCGGTGGCTTTTCTGCTTCGAGAGGACGGCCGCCGTTGGCCGTCGCTCTCTCTTGTCAGAATGGGAGGACTTTCCCTCCCCTTCTTCACCTTTTCCCCTCTTCCCCCGGCTTTCCCCTTCCCCTTTTCCCTCCTTTTCTTCCTCTTCTCCTCCTCCTCCTCCTTTCTTCTTCCTTCTTCTTCTTCCTCTCGCGGTTCTATTTTTCCCCTGTTTCCGGCAGCCATCTTCTTCCCCTCCGTTCTCCCTCCTCCGGCCACCGTTTTGGGTGTTCTAAAGCTCGTTGGATCCGTGGCAACGAGAGGAAGATCCCTAAAGTGGTTTGGAACCTTGTTGCTGACTAGTTCGCGGGGAATCAGTCGAGGAGTGCGTTTCGGGTAGGTTTCTACCTACTGATGTTGTTTTTGGGTTTTCTCTAGATCTAGCCGTTGGATCTTGTTGATCTTTGTGTTGATAGATTCCTCATGCTTAGTAGAATTTCTGGTATAAATTTCATAAGCTTTGGTTGAGATCTTAGTAGGATTTATGCATGATTAATCTCGGATTTTCTGGTTTCTGCTGTTCTTGAATAACAGTCGACTTGTGGCGAGTTTTCCGGCCGGTACGTGCATGATCTTGGGTTGTGATGAACATAAGAGTTGTAGATCTTGGAAGCTACTATCTAACCCAACTTATTTCATAATTTTCCGATTTTGCTACGATTTTGTATGAATTGATTACTGGAGGGCTGCGTTGCAGCAATTAATTGGTAAGTTAGTTTGATTAGCGGTTTTGATTAGTGTTTTCCCGTTAATCCAACCGTTGGATGATTATGGATTATTGATACGTTGATCCTGGTATGTGGATCTATTGATGGCTAAGTTGGATCTTGAATCTGACATCGTTTGGATGTCGAATCAACGGGATCAATTAGCCTCTAAGTAGAGGTTTTGGGTGTTTTGAATATAATATTATATTTCAGATTATAATATTATATTGTGTACTGTTCATGATCGTTTTCGGGGTTGCTTCCCGTTGCAGGAGTCTGCGGTCGACGGTCACGGTATCGTCGTAATGCCGGGACCCGCTGCGGATCGGCTGGCAGCGGTCGGTAGTACCGCTGCAGCGATCTGGTTGACTTGTATGCTATCCTTAACATACTGTTGCATGCCGATCTCCTGTTTGTGTATGTCATAACATGCATTCTCTGTTGTGCATTGGTTGCATTGGTTAGGGCGTGGGTGATCTGTGGGTCGCCGTCCCGAGGCTGGAAGCTCGGACTTAGTCCTAGGACCGGGGTTGGGTAGTTTGGACCCGGTTTGAATTGTGGTGTCCAGTCAAACTTGATGATAGGCCTGGATGGCTGGTGCACTTGTTGCTTGATGATTGTAGAGGTCGTGTCGGCCTCGAGTCGGATCTGAGATGTAGCTGGTGTCCGGTGTTCTTAAACTCTTGAGTAGAGGAGTTGCCTACTCAGTGGTGTCTCTTCCCACCAAACAGTGTTCTATGTCCTGTTGAGAGTCAGCAGCGTTGTTTCCTGCTACTGAGTGTTACCTGACATGTGACCAGCCCGGCTGGAAGACCATGATCGTGGGCCTCAGGGACACGCGGTGGGGTTATGGGACCCCTGCATACACCCATGTTCTACTTGAGGGCGACACTGTTGCGTTTCCCTCTTCCTTCTGTGTGTCGTAGTGTAGAACTCTACTGAGCTTAGTGCTCACTCCTACCCGGGCTACGTTTTGCAGGTGCAGGCGTCAGTTCTTCTTCTGTGGCCCCTACCGGGCAGTTGGTCGGCGATGTGGCGGCGCCTGGTGGACTTTGAGAGGTGGCGATCTTTACTGCTTTTATACATTATGTTAGTTAGTCTCATACGGGAGTAATGTTGTATTTGGATCTTCCCCTCTCCGAGGATATGTATATTAAACACTTTTTGGGTTTGTAATCTGTGATTCGAGGTTCCATTAAATTAATGTCTTTTAATTGGGGGTGCTTTTGGTGAATTGTTAGGGAGACTAATAGATTAGAGGGAACCCTCGCCAGCTTTATTTTCCGCGTTTCGTTAGGTTCCGGTTCGCGTCGCCCGGCCCGGTTGGGCTTTCGCGGGTCGGGGCGCGACACGAAAGCCTTGGATCGGCGATCGACCCATCGCCCACGCCCTAACCTTATGCATCTAATGCACAATAGAATGCATGCTATGATCATACGCATGCAAGAGATAGGCATGCAATAGTACGATAAAAGCAACACACAAGTCTAACTGGACCGCTGCAACGGTACTACCAACCGTTGCTAGCCAATCCGCAGCGGGTTCCGGCATTATGACGGTACCGCGACCGTCAAACATAGACTCCTACAACGGAAAGCAACGCCGAAAACTCAGATGAACATATAATTTTATATTATATGTTCAGCACATATAATATTATTAAAAACGCCAAGATCCTCTAATTAGGGGCTAGGTGATCTCGTCGATCCGACGTCCAAATGACGTCCGATTCGAGATCCAACTTAGGCACCCACAGATAAACATACTGGAATCAACATATCCAAAGCCGGGAAACATCCGACGACTAGATTACCCGAAAAACACTAATCAAAACCACTAATTTCACTTATTACCTTTAATTGTTGCAACGCAGCCCATCCGTAGGAAATTCATAACAAATCATAGGAAAATCAGCAAATTATGAAACTGGTTGGGTATGAGAGTAGAGTCAAATATCTACAACTCTCAAGTTCATCACAACTCCAAATAATGCACGTACACGCCGAAAAACATGTTGTACACTGGCTATTCTTCAAGAACAGAGAAACCGGAAAATCCGAGTTTAAACATGTTAAAATCCTACTAAAAACTCAATCAAATATTATGAAACTCAAATCAGTAATTACGCTAAGCAAGAGGCACCCAACAACACTAAGAACACCTAGATCTACCGGCTAGATCAAGAGAAAACTCTCTATTAACCCAAGTAGGTAGAAACCTACCAGAAACGCACTCCTCGACTGATTCCCCATGGTACAGCCACTAAACCGGCTTCCAACCAAGCCATGGATCTTCCTCTCACTGCCACGAATCCAACAAGCCTTCAAGCACCCAAAAAGATTGTCGGAGGACGGAGAACGGAGGAGAAGAACGAGACGGGAAGCAAACCGAAAACACGTGGGAGGTCGCGGGCTATATATTGGCTCGAGTCCGATCGATCGCTTTAGGGACTGATCGGTTGGATTGGCCGGGTTAAGTCGGTTCGCATCCTTATCCGGACACGTCGGCCGTGCCGACCACCGACACAAGTCCGATCGGTCGCTCCAAGGAGCTACCGATCGCACACAGGCCCGATCGGTCGTTCCAAGGAGCGACAGATCGCACAGGGTCCTCCAGCTGCCCCAAAAACCAGGCTTCTGCGCGCCCGAGCTTGGATCTTTCAATGCCAAGCCCGCCTAGGGTTCTAGCAAACACATAAATCAAACATAGGGGATGTGTGTGCACCACGCGGGTGTGAAACAAACCGATAAGACGCAATTTACCAAATTGCCCTTGCGGTCTACAACGAGCCACGGGCCCGACCCAAGCAGTCGACCCAAGAATGGAGGGACATGTCCTCACACCAGGTCCAGTCTCAATTCATTGATAGGGGAAGTTACGTAGTGCACCGGGTTCTACCCATGTCGTTTCATCACTGAGGCGCTTGGTTGAGAGGGACGACTGTTGACAGTACCAGAGGTCATCAAAGTGCGTGCCCTGGGGTAGACGGTGTGTGTAACGTGGAGTTTCCCTAGAGATGAGATGAAACCTGGGACTTTACTGTTCCCTTCCTTTGTGAGTGGCGTAGTGTAGAATCCTACTGAACTTATTACTCACTCCTACCCGGGCTGCGTTTTGCAGGTGCAGGCGTCATTTCTTCTTTTGTAGCACCCACTGGACAGGCACATGGTGGCGCGTCATCTTCTGGAGGCAATTGAGGACTTGGGGTCCGGTTACTTGTTTTTGGGTGAAGAAGGAAACTGAGTTTCAAATCCGAGAGCAAGAGAAAACATGGGCATTCAAATAATCACATCAATCCATCGACCATCAAAACCCAACTATCGCCAGTGGAACCAAGCCCAACCCCATAACCCCGGCTAGAGCTCAGGGAAGAGCTATAAGGAGATCCCAGCTAACCCCGAACCAGAGCAGGGGAAAGACAAGGGAACGCGGTCCACATGCATGCAGGAACTATAGGGGGGCAGAGATCCAAAGAGGAGGAAAACTAGTCGCAAGCCACGATTTCAAGGGAAGAAACCAAGAAAATGCATCCAGCGAAGATGGAGAACGGAGCTGCGAGCAAAGGACATCGAACACCACAAAGCTATGGGAAAACAGAGCAAACATGAAAATACCTAACTAACATCATCGAAAACCAGAGGAAAGAGGAAGAGATCTCATCAGAGTCTACCACAAATACACGGATACAAGCAATGATAGCAAAGACAAAAGGAAGAACATCGGCAGGGGAAACCACGAAGCCAAACCAGAGCATCAATCCTAGGCTAGCATTCATCAAGCCAAACCCTAAAGGCCTAATCAAGGATTAGGGTAGGAATCCCTACCTCTAGGTTCAACCTTGGTCGAGCCCTTCTCCTCATTCGTCTCTAGTCACCGTCGTCGTCCTCATCCAAGGCCTCCACTATCGAGAGACGGAACCCGGCGCCGGTCACACACATCGCCAACCTCCACCTTCACAGTCGACGGGAGGAACCCAGCCGCTGCTCTCTTTCTCTCTCTCTCTCCCCGATTGGGTCGTGACCTCGCTCCTCTCTTTGTCGCGATCTCTCCTCTCTCTCTTTAACGGTGGAATAGTGCCCTCACTAGAGAGATGGGTTTAAGGGGGGGAGGTTTATAAATGATTGGCTTTTGATTAGATCTGGGCCGTCCGATCAGCCAAATCTGATCCTAGCCGCTTAAATCTTGATCCTAGCGATCGAACTCAGATCCTCCGATCAAAAGTCCTCTTAATGTCTAATCAAGCACATACATCATTAAAAGACCGTGTGTGCGCTACACGTGTGTGTAACCAACCGACATGACACAATTTGACCAAATTGCCTCTAGGGTCGCAAAGAGGAAATGCAATCAGCCGATTGAGTTCGACGCGGAAACAGACAAAAAAGGAATCGGCCCTCGACCGACACGGTCGAGCCGGGTCAGAGGAACGGGTCCTCACATGTATTCTTCCTCCCATGAAGTGCGATAAAGTGAGTACTTCCATTTATCACAATGGTGATCCAAAAGATCGCAACCCAGGACAACCTCATTAGCAAACAAAAGTCCAAGCTTCTCCCTATGCCCCGGTGTTATGATCACCGTAAAGTGAGTACTTCCATTTATCACAATGGTGATCCAAAAGATCGTCACCCATGACAATCTCATCAGCAAACAAAAGTCCAAGCTTCTCCCTATGCCCCGGTGTTATGATCACCGTTTTCTGACTTCGCCCTGTCGCAGCAGCATCAGCAGCAACAGTTAAGAGCGTGCAAGAAAACCCACCCTCTCAGCCCTCAGACGAGAGCCAGCATGGGACCATTGTCGTCCTCCATAGTCTCCATCTCCTTTCTTGGTATCCTCCGCTTCCTCCATTTCATTGGTCATTTACACAAACAAAAGATCTACATAAAACAACATAAGTCGACATGTATTTAGCCAGCAAGATCAACCTTAATCTGAGCCCATAGGTAACCGGAGATGATTTTGTATGGCATGCATCTGCCTTCCTTTGTTGTGGCTATAGTCTTAAAATGGAATGTTTACCCCCCTCTAGGTTATGAGGGCTTTTTGTAGGACAAAATACTTGTTTTTTCTCGATTGTCATTGTTAAATGATGACATGTCTTCAGTGACTATTATAGGAATATTTTGCATGCAACTCAAAAGATCTTAATTTATGTAGATGCCATTAAATTTTCCATGTTTGCATACACAACACTAATATTCTCATTTATGCCACTACGGTTAATTTCCATTTAATGTACACCGAATAATAACCAGGGGCGTTAATAGTAACCGCGTGATGGAGATTTAATTCAATACCCTCACTTCTCATAATCTCTCATGCATACTTAGCCTTAATAACCAGGGGTAGTCTGGTCATTGCTTTGTATTTGGTGACTTTTTTTTCCCTCAGTTAAGTTAAAATGGCCTATGGAGATTGATCGAGTGGTTTAAATGAGAATATGTCATGATTTTGGTGGCACATATGTAAATCTGAAAATTATAGCGCCATATATGTAAACTAGTGGTGCCCCTGCCATGTGGCAGGGTAACCACAAACCCCACTCCAATAACTACCCAATAACTCCCTCTCACTAAACCCCCTTCAATCTAGAATTATCATGCCACATAGGCGCCACATATGCTCCACTTAGGCCATTCTCCCGCCACATAAGATAACAGAAGTTTCACTTATAACCATAGCCTCATATAAGGATGACTAGTAAGCCCCCCTGCCACATGGCAGGTAACTACCCTCTCTCCCTACCTTCCCCAATAACTCCTCACTAACCCCCTATCTCCCCACTAACTCCCCCTCCACGTAAGCTCCACGTAGAATAACCCTCTCCACGTCGGCTCCACATAGGACAATGAAAGGTTAATTTATAACTAGGGCCGGCCCTGAGTTTTTCGAGGCTCAAGGCGGAAGATAAAAACATGGCCCAACATTTTCTAAAATACATAAATTTTTTTCACTTCGAAAACAAACTTAAAGAGAAACATATATTATTGAAAAAAGAAGCGTGACACTATAATTCATCAAATAGAAAAACCACTTTGTCACGTCAAATATAATCTAGCAATCTCAATACAATTTAACAAAATAATATACTAGATTCAAATGAAAATAGAAAACTTACAAAAATCAAATCTGTGGATACTGAAAAATCACCCTTCGTGCATAAACCAGTTTTTTTAACACTCCAATTCTCCTCATTTATATGAAGAATCAAAAGGTGAAACAAAACAGTAACTGCAATGGGTGCTAAATAAACCCTTCCTCTCAACATCGCATCATTGTGGAAACAAACTCAATTTATGTTAATGATAAAGACAAAAAGAAATTGAACAAAAAAAAACAAAAGATGTCACAACATATGGAGTACTTCATCGCACACCAGAGTAAGAAATTCCAAAATAAATTCGAGTTGGAACTAGAAACAACATAGTGCAAAAAAAAACTAGATGCCAATAACTCAATTTTAAAGCGCAATCAAAGAACAAGATGAGGAAATGGAATGACTACCTCGACGAGGGTCCCCGAGGAGCGAAAGCGAGTATGCGATAGCCATGGGACGTGGGAGATGAACGAACGTTTGTTTTGCTTGTTTTTGCTATATATATATATATATAGGCAAATTATCAGTGGCGAACTGGTTCGGTAAGTCTTACATACCGAACCAGTATCCTGACCGTCCGATCTCATCGGACGGTCAGGATCGACTATAAGTCCATCCCCCTTCGTCGAGCGCCCTACCTCCCTCAGCTTCTCCACTGATCTCCAGCGCCCCTCGCCCCTCCCCCCTCGAGCCTCGAGCGCCGTGCCGCCCTCCAGCTTCCACCGCCGGTCTCGCCACTACCGCCCTCTACCTCCCTCAGCTTCTCCATCACTAATCTCCAGCGCCCCTACCCCCTCGAGCCTCGAGCGCCGCGCCGCCCTCCAGCTTCCAATGCCGGTCTCCAGCTTCCACTGCCGCCCTCAGCTTCTCCAAGCTTCACCATCGACCACCCTCTACCTCCCTCAGCTTCTCCAAGCTTCACCATCGACCGCCCTCTACCTCCCTTAGCTTCTCCATCACTGATCTCCAGCGCCCCTCCCCCCTCGAGCTTCGAGCGCCGCGCCGCCCTCCAGCTTCCAATGCCGGTCTCCAGCTTCCACTGCCGCCCTCAGCTTCTCCAAGCTTCACCATCGACCGCCCTCTACCTCCCTCAGCTTCTCCATCACTGATCTCCAGCGCCCCTCCCCCCTCGAGCCTCGAGCGCCGCGCCGCCCTCCAGCTTCCACTACCGCCCTCAGCTTCTCCAAGCTTCACCATCGACCGCCCTCTACCTCCCTCAGCTTCTCCATCACTGATCTCCAGCGCCCCTCCCCCCTCGAGCCTCGAGCGCCGCGCCGCCCTCTAGCTTCCACTACCGCCCTCCAGCTTCTCCAAGCTTCGCCAGAGCCCGTGGCCAGATCGCCGTCCCACCAGATCTCCAGGTCGCAGCTCCTCCACAGTCGCCGCTTCTCCACCGACCATCATCGCCCCGCGGCCGGCCAGCCCCCGACCAGAGCTCGCTCCTCTCGCCATGGATGACCCAGAGCTCTTCAAGAGGTGAGATAGAGCAGGAATTTTAGCTAATTTTCCATCGCTTTTTTGTTCTCATCTAGATTTTAGTTCTTCATTCCTTGCGAATCGCATTTCCTATAACCTCCATCCATTCCATCAATCTGCTCATTTGGGTTGTTGAATGCAGCTTTGAAGAGGTTTGTGCTTCCATTTCTTACAACAGCATTTTTCTTTGACTACTGTTGGTGCATGTTTCCACTCTCTGCTCATTTGGGTTGTTGAATCATTGATGCTTTAGATTTTCCTGATCTGTATGCTCATATGTGGGAAATTGCAGTACAAGTGTTTATGGTTCTAAATTGGCAATACTTTTCAGTTCTTTCTCTAAATTGGTTGTTGCTGCTTTGGCCCCCTCTGAACCTTTTAAAGAAGAAAAGGAGCAGATCCTACGTGCTATGTTGGAAGCCTTTGTTGACAGGTATTATCTATATAGCGATCATTTTCCATTGGTATCTTAGGACTTTGTGCTTATGAATTGTTTGATTTCTGTACTCTGAGGGGCTAAGATGATGAACTAAAGGTACCTCTGTGAGGGAAGGTCTAGCATTCATTGCAATTCAATAAAATGGTTGTTATCTTTTGATGAGATTACATATGGGAATTCTTATCATGAAACTAGATGATTTAGAAGGAGATATGTGAAAGCTTGTTGGGAAATGCCATTTTTTTTTTCTTCTGATACACTTGGTGGGTATTTTGCTCTCTAATAGCTGGATGGATTGTCGAGGAAAAAAACACCAATACCACTGGATTTGACTCCTCAAGATCCAAGAATTAGCTAAGTGCTGAACAATTCCTTAAGAAATTGTTGTTTAGCAGTTGTTGAGATACAAATCACTTTCTACCTTTGAAATTGGTTGCACTTTTCCCTGTTCTTTGATGCTAAAGTCAATTAGGTGTTTTTTTACACTCATGGAGTTCATAGATACTTCCATACATGCTATAAGTTTGTTGCTTCATTCCTTACCGTAGATATTAGTCATTATGATGTGATTGAACAAATTTTTTCCATCTTCTTATCTGATGATTATGTGGACCAAATTAGGTACATGTCTTTAAACGCAGGAAGGTTCCCTGCAGCTTCCCATACTCGGCGACATACTGGTGGTTCCTTTTATGTTGTAAGACAAATCATCCAGGAATTGGTGTACAGACATAAAGCATCCCCTCCAAACAAGATAAAGGAAATTCAATTGGAGAAAGTTGAAGAAGTTATGTACACAAATTCTGGAGCTATAGAAGAACCTGCATCATCTGAAGCACACAAAATGACAAGTGCTGCAGCAACAAAAAGCTACAGTCCTGAAACAGAAACATATCCAGCAAACTTGAATCAGTGATCATGATATTTGTAATTTAATCAGTGTTCATTACTTTATGTATGGCTTGAATGTCAATGAATTAAGATTTCAATATCCCCTGTATACATATTTTTATATTAAGTATGAATTTCAATATCCCCTGTTCATGTGTACAATCCTCTTTTTTTTTAGCAATGTGCTTTATAGTAAATCGCTTCGAATCTGGTGGAGGAAGAGCAGGAAGAATTGATGCAGTAGTCAAATTGCTTACCAAAACTCTTACCAAGCAGAACAAGATCATTTGTTGTATTGTATAAATCCTGAGTGCTAACCAATTGGATGTCAGATCTTGAGGTTGTGGTTCATCGGATTCTATGAAGTCCTTTTGTTTTTACTTTTTTAACATGTTACTTTGTACAACATGAGTATGATTCAGGTCAAGACTTGATTAAGTTAAAGACTACTAAATAGGATTTAATCCATCCAATTTTTTTGAGAAACTTGTGGAACCAGCCATAGCACGAGTCTAGTATTATAACAGCAGGTTCTCAGTACTAGCATAACAGTGATGATCAATTCAATCAGGAAAAGTTACATGAGGTGATCAAATGATCCTCCATTTCCTTGTTGAGGAATCTTTTTGCCATCAGAACTTTCCTTGCTCATCAGCTATTACAAAACATCATTCACTGTCAATAACAGCAAACTGTCTCCTAATATACAGCAGCCCTCATTCTCAGCTAAGAACTAAAAGTAATATAAAATCAAGTTGCCTTGTAAAGCAAATCTGTCTCGTATCCAAGTAAATGCGTTTGCTCCTAAGATTGCAGTGAGTCGAGGGAGATCATGAGCTCGTCATCTCTGAGAAGCTGGCATTTACTGCTTCTTCTTCTCGTTCCAAGCAAATCTGTCTCGTATCCTTTTTTCTGCTTTCTTCTCGTTCTTCCTTTATGGGTGTCGAAGGTCCCTTTTGTCTTCCTAACTGAGAAGCTGGCAGGTCCCTTGCTGTTACTGCACTGCATAGATGAAGAGGGGTTATGGAATTGATCTGTTTCTTCACATGTCAAAATGAGATGGCTAGGTGACAATTTTTGGTTTCTAATACATAGAAAGATAAAGCTAAGGCTCAGCTTGAACTTTGCTTGATAGGCTAATATGATTCATAGATTGCAAATTCAAGCAACAGTTGTAGAAGCCAAGTTCTCCCAGTGGAAAGAAGCAGCTAATAGTAATAGCAAGTTAGCAACAGTATCTAGCAACCAATGCGGGGAAAAGCGAGGGACAAGTATATTTTTGTCAAATGAATTGTCTGATATCATGATGTAAGTAGACCAAAATGAAAGAATCTAAATTTTAGAAGTATAATCCAAAAGTGGTGCACCCGAGTACCTACTGCATATTGTTTGGTTTTCAGGTTATATAATTCAAGAGGTAGGCAACAATTGTAGAAGCCAAGTAGGCAGCAAAATATACCAGTTCTTGTTGTTGAACTGAGAAAGCGAGTAGTTCCTTTTGCTCTCCAAGAGATCTCTGAAGATCCTTCAAAAGTAGCTAGAAACTGCAGTAGCTAGAATTTTTCTGAATCCGACAAATGGGTGACCAGCAAGGAATGAAGAACTAAAATCTAGATGAGAACAAAAAAGTGACGGAAAATTAGCTAAAATTTCTGCTCTATCTCACCTCTTGAAGAGCTCTGGGTCATCCATGGCGAGAGGAGCGAGCTCTGGTCGGGGGCTGGCCGGCCGCGGGGGTTTCTGGGGGCGACGATGGTCGGTGGAGGAGAAGCGGCGGCTGTGGAGGAGCTGCGACCTGGAGATCTGGTGGGACGGCGATCTGGCGACGGGTGATGGCGAAGCTTGAAGAAGCTGGAGGGCGGTAGTGGAAGCTCGAGGGCGGCGCGGCGCTCGAGGCTCGAGGAGGGAGGGGCGATGGAGATCGGTGATGGCGAAGAAGGGGAGATCGACGGCGCTCGAGGGCGGTAGTGGCGAGACCGTCGACGGGGGCAGAGATGTAGAGGAAGAAGATGAGGGAGGTAGAGGGCGCTCGATGGCGAAGCTTGGAGAAGCTGGAGGGCGGTAGTGGAAGGTCGAGGGCGGCGCGGCGCTCGAGGCTTGAGGGGGGAGGGGCGATGGAGATCGGTGATGGAGAAGCTGAGGGAGGTAGAGGGCGCCGGAGATCGGTGAGGGAGAAGCTGAGGGAGGTAGAGGGCGGTAGTGGCGAGACCGTCGGCGGGGCAAAGATCTAGAGGAAGAAGCTGAGGGAGGTAGGGCGATGGAGATCGGTGGACTTCCTTTCAGTGATGGGAAGAAATGAAGGAGGCGCCGCGAGTAGGAAGAAATGAAGGGAACTGTTCACCCGATAGGAGATCCTGACCGTCCGATGGGATCGGACGGTCAGGATGTTAGTTCGGTATGGAAGAGTTAACGAACGGTTCGTCCCTGAAAATTCTCTCTCTATATATATATATATATATAAAACTTTTAAAAGAAAATTTGGGCCCCCCAGAATCATGAGCCCTAAGCACAGGCCTTCTGGGCCTTGCCTCAGGGCCGGCCCTGTTTATAACCATCTCTCTATATAAGTATTGATGATTAGGATCTTTAGAGTATCGTATATGTAAATATCCCTATATTATATGATCCAATTAATTCATAATGTTCTAAAAAATTCAGTATACTATTATTCCAAACTGACACACATAACTGATATACTTTAACAAAAAATGATTTGTGTACATGGGATGTACCCATGTACACAAATCCTTACTGTTGGATTGAATCGGGCACACATCCCGATTCAATCCAACGGACAGTGTTTGTGCACATGGGATGTACCCATGTGCACAAATCACTACTCATAATTCAATGCCATGGCCGATGAATATTTCTATTAATTACAATCAAGCTATTTGGAAATTAAGAAGCAAGCAGAGCGACTGCTTTGGCCCATAGAAGCAGTCGCCACTTCATCATATCGTCTTCGCCTAATCGAATCACGCGGCAGCAATCATCATCTCTAGAAGAGACCTTCACAGACTCAGCCTCGTCTCTACAAAGTTTGCAATCTCGTCCGGTAGTACTGTAGTTCATCGTATTCGTGCCTTCCTCCTTGCCTTTGTGGTCGTCGTCATCCCTGCCGTCTTCATGGATTCCTTCGCCAAGTGCTAAGAGATGTAGTGGTGGTGAAAGATCGTCTTCAGCATCGGTGTCGTATTCGTTGCAGTCTGCACCTGCCATGGCTAGAGCTTCAATGGATGCATGCATCTTCTCAGTTGTCATTATACATGAACTTAATTTTCAGGATGAGTTGGGCACGTATATATATATATATATAGATCCAGAGCAGGAGCTCACGGGATCCATGAACTAATCAATTAGTAGAATGTAAGACCAAGACTTGAAGAACATTAACTTTCTCAGAGACTCAGTCATATGTATATATTGTGCTCGTGCAACCTGTGAACATTCCCGTAGGTTCCTACGTAATTCTCTTCCTAGATACATTCATCTCTTATGTATATATTAGTGGGGTCCCCTGTCACTTGGCAGGGTAACACCCATCAATTTCTGCATTAACCATTAACCACCCACAACTCTCTCCTCTCATTAACCACCTCCCTCACTAAAGGCTTCATATAAGGATGATAAGGATTATAATCTACCTTAGAAACTTAGGAACATGATAAAAATGTATAAATCTAATTTAGGGGATATGAAATAATGACAGACTTATAAGGAGAAAACGGTTATAACTATTTTTACCCTTATAAAATTGATATGTTTCTGAAATCATTAATGCATGCCAATCATGCGGTTAATCGCACCCATGCAAACTAGATAGCTAGCCAAAGTCCAACACTACATCCAAATCTATGAGAGAAAGGTGAAAGTAAAAGGTGCTGCAGAATATTCGTTAGAGGTTACACAAAGTTAATTTGTAACTTATACCTTAAAACTAAATACGTACGCAGACCAATCACTGATGAAATAGACGTCTAAAACCCCAAAGCTAGAGTAACTTGGGTACGTAAGAACGACCCAGCTTAAGAGATGGCTTAGTTTTATGTACGGCTGGCCACAAGATGGTAACTTGACGTCATGCTTTACCGAAGATGATGCATATATATATATATATATATGCTAGTAGTAATTAAGCCTTTTGTGTGATCTTTTTCAGGTCTAGATGGGTTTGATGGCACACAGATGGAGATGGAAGCATCAATTGTAATTAATTTAAAACATATTCAAGTTGACAAAAATAATTCTTATTTACAAACAAAGTAACCAAATTAATCTAAATACTCTGTTTCAAGCCTTTGACAACCAGAAGCAATTTTGTAATTTGATTTCTCCACAAGATGCTTCAAGCATCAGTATGAATGTGAGGGCCGATACGGAATTACCGGATAATATGGGTAGTCCCAAATGTAATGAACCTAACTAAATGTCTAGGGATCGGTTGGGTTCTGACTTGAATCATCATGTGACATCCGAATGTGAATGGAACAGTTGTATCGAGTGTCAAGTGGGTGACTAGTCTAACCGAGGTGGAATCATCACTAGCATTTTGTCAACCAGGCCGGGCACATGTGTGATATAGATCAGATGAGGTTAGCTGCAGGCATGGGATTAGATCGAATGTTACAAGCTAGCCGCCTGCTCGTAAGCTCTACTAATAACCGCTCTATATATGAAGGATATATGACAACTGGGAAAGAGCTTCCAGCATTCCTCCAAGATTTGCCTATGATTGCTTGACTAACAAGGTAACCAATCCTTGCCCATGTAAGTATAGAAAAACCATAGTTTAGGAGAAGTGCTCGTGCATGCGGGTGTATTCCTTTAATTAATCTTTTCTTTCTCTGATAATTCGCTACTCGATTTCCATGCAGTTAGATTATTCGGGTTATACTTACCCGATAATTAAGTGGTATTAAAGGATGCATTAATTTGTTGGTAACAATAGAAGTATTCTAAAAATCTTTGTCAATGAAAATATAGGTTTCGTAGAATCATGACCGCTCTTTGTGTTCGAAAAATCAGATGCTCCATTACGATCTTGATTGATTGCTTATCTAATACAATCACATTTTAGGTTTATATTAATATGGTCTAACGCGTCCTCTACATGTGATAAGACTCGAATAATTATTTAATTGACACAAAGTTTGAATATGTACAGAACCTCTACCCCAATTCCATGAAAAATCTCTAATCACTTAACCTAAAAATTTAATCCAATCAAGGCGGA
Source organism: Narthecium ossifragum (assembly GCA_963920575.1). Taxonomy (NCBI): domain Eukaryota; kingdom Viridiplantae; phylum Streptophyta; class Magnoliopsida; order Dioscoreales; family Nartheciaceae; genus Narthecium; species Narthecium ossifragum. Next base: position 5,688,311 of record OY986971.1, on the reverse strand, counting down.
CCCCCGGGGAGCGGCCACCTAATTTCACACATTCATTTATAACACATAGATCCAACTTATTGCCCACTCACATGAAGGAATATGCCCCGCTCTCAATTTTCAGATACTTTCCTAATAAACTTGTGGTCCCCTCTTATAGTTTTTGGCCTCTTCATGCAATTTCCAGATCACACGCCTATATATGTCTGAGCATGGTTCTCGTTTCCTCTTTTAGGAGGTCTTTGGTTGCTTGTATTAGCTGATGCATGCATGAGCTAATACAGTATTAGCAACTATACCAGTGTTTGGTTGGCCACTGCATTAACTGATGCATGCATCAGTTAATACAAAAAGAGCCTAAAATGCTGCATTAGCAGATGCAATGCAATGCATTGCTTTAGCACATGCAATGCACTGCATTGAACAATGCACTGCATTGAGCAATGCACTGCATTGAGCAATGCACTGCATTAACTAATGCAAGCAACCAAACACCCACTTAATCTCTAAAAATACCCTAACCTGTTAATTAGATATACTCATTTTGATATGTTCTCCCAAATATGCTTCTATTTCTTATTTTATTCAAGAATCTGTATGTAAACCTTTGAAATAGATAGGGTGCTCATCGGGCCGGGCCAAAAATTTATGGCGGGGGCTCGGGCCGGGCTAAGGTATGTCCAAGCCCAATATTGTTGTTATTTGAGGGCTGGGTCGGGCTCAGGTTGGGTTTGAATACTCATACCCAAGCCCGTCTAGGCCAGCCCGATAAGACATTAGACTTCAGCCGAGTCCAATCTTAATCATATCCAAATTAATTAAATTTAAATCTTAATTAACTAGGAGATGAGAGGGGTGAGGTGAGAGAAAGACCGAGAGAGAATGAGTTGTGACTATGCTAGTGGAGTGAGACATGAAGAGAGAGAGATATGGCATTGCGAGGAGACTAGAGAGAGAGAGAGAGTTGGCATGGGTTAGTGGATGTGGGGTTGGGGCACGAGAAAAAAGATGTGTAGGGAAAGAGCTTGAGGTGAGGTTTTGAGAGGTGTTTGAGTATAAGTATCGAACTCGAGTCGAGTCGAGTCGGGTTAAGGTCTGTCCAATCCTGAGTCCAACGTTAACGGGTCTTGGTCAAGTCGGGCCCCGCCTTCAGGCTTGGGCCGGGCTTAGGCCTCAAAATTTTCGGGTAGGTTTGGACCTAGTTCCAGCTGATGGGCTTGATGCTCATGTCTGGATATAGATGCTTGATACTAGAGAATGGGAGGTGGATGGATCGATCAGATTACATATTTATTTTATAAGTACTTTGATATGTAATACTTCTTAGTTTTTATAGCACTAGTTAAATTTTGGAAGTATAATATCATAGATTATTTAAAAAAAAATTATTGAGCTCCAAGTCGAAATAAATTGAACTTGATATTGTTGTTGTAAAGCTTACTAACCACGTATAACAAGACATATACGTGGTTACCTTTGCGTCAATCACTGTATTCCAAATTGACTGTGTTCACACGGACACGGTCGGTCATTGAAGCCACTGTCTACAATGTTGACGTTAGGGCTCTATAGGTTATTGTCCCTTTCGCTTAGCATAAGAAAACAGGATGGATGAGATACCCTCCCTATAGATGATTTGATATATATAATGACCTAAGAGACAAGACAACCATAGAAATATAATGTGAAGCATATGCTTCATATAATATTGTAACTCGGACCATTTCAAGTCATGCACTTCCCTAAAAATGTTTTCTTTTTTTTTTTTTGCATCATTGAGCAAGAAGGCTTGGTTACAGAAATATTCTATATACTGGGTATTAGACACAATAATGTGTCCCCTGATATGAAAAGCCTCTCCGGCGGTTGATTACGTGCTTCATAGGCAGCTCGTCGAGCTCGATCAACGACGGAGTTATAAAATCTGAGAATGAATGAAAACATCACACCCTCAAAAGTACAAGACAACACCGAAATACTCTGGAGTATACCTCCAAGATCCGCTGGCCACGACTCTAATCCATTGATGTAGTTAATAGCATCTCTGGAATCAGATTCAATAATGATTCTGGTCATAACAAGGCAGCGCGCTTCCACAAGTGCATACTTGAGAGCATGTTGTTCAGCATCTACCACAGAACTCAGCTTTAGCTCAGCGTTTAACCTGCCACAGCAACTGACAGTCCATGCCCGGATGGTTGAAGTGGGGATCTTGGATTTCTCCATTAACATATGTATAGATAGGACTAGCTGTAGCGATTGCGGGGTTGCAATTAGATGATAACGTTGAGGCCCATGCGCAATTCTGCAACCGAAGCACAAATACTCCGCCAAGCTGCCGAGCAGCTCTTGGAAGGTGTACTCGGTGGAAGATTACCATATCATCCATATTTTGCTTTTACAACCCTTTTCCACAAAGAATCTTCCGAGGGCCTTAATTTCACGGCGCGCTGCATTCTCAAAGCCCGTTGTCAAATCCCTAAGTTTCGCAGCCCGAGACCCCCGTCCTCGCGCTGAGCACAGGCCATACTCCATCGGACAATAGAGATACTCGACCTTTTACTCTCCCACAAGAAGGCCCGACCCAATCTATCAATCCTGTTCAGAACTGTCTTAGGAACATGAGTAGCCATCATCGTATAAACCGGGAGGGCCTGGAGGACATGCCTGAAGAGAGTAACTCTCCCTGGGAGCGCCAATCTGATATTTCCCCACCCGGAGATCCTCTCCACCACTTTATCCAGAAGATCACTAAAATCACATGCACGGAGTTTCTTCCCACTGATCGGCACGCCAAGGTATCGCCACGGGCAACGAACCTCCGACATTCCCAGCTACCGGTAGAGACGCCTACGCCTGGCTCTAAGCATAGTGTGAGGACCTGTCCCTCTACTCCTGGGTCGACCGGCTGGGTCGGACCCGTGGCTCGTTTGATTGTTTCACGTCGAGCGCGCGATTCGGTGAATCACATTGTTTCTTGGACCACAAGGGCAATTTGGTAAATTATGCATTGTTGGTTTGTTTCACACCAGCGTGTGCACACACTGACCTTATTTGATGCCAGTGTTTGATTAGGAGGGTTAGGTGGACCCGGAATCGGAAGATTCGAGCTTTGGCTTGTGTTTAGCCCGAGTTTGTCTTTCTGGGCAAGGGGATCGATCTTCCTTGGAAAGGGATCGATCCCTTTGTGCCAGAAAGTCATGACGGTAACTCTTGCAAGGACGGCCGCCGTTGGCCGTCGCTCTCCCTTGTCAGGGGGAGAGAGGACTTTCCCTCCTCTCTTCCCCTTTTTCCCCTCCTTCCCCGGCTTTGCCCTTCCCTTTTCCTTCCTCTTCTTCCCCTTCTCCTTCTCTTCTTCTTCTTTCTTCTTCCTTCTTCTTCTGCGGTTCTGTTTCCTCTGTTCTTCCCGGCAGCCACCTTCTTCTTCTCCGTTCTTCCTCCTCCGGCCACTGTTTTGGGCGTTCCAAAGCTCGTTAGATTCGTGGTGACTTGAGGAAGATCCCTGGTGTGGTTTGGAACCTTATTGGTGACTGGTTTGCGGGGAATCAGCCGAGGATTTGTGTTTTCGTTAGGTTTCTACCTACCCGAGTTAGTTTAATGGGTTTCTTTTAATCTAGCCGTTTGATCTTGCTGTCCTTTGTGTTGTTGGATTCCTCTTGCTTATTATAATTTCTGGTATAAGTTTCATAAGCTTTGGTTGAGATTTTAGTAGGATTTATGCATGTTTAATCTCGAATTTTCTGGTTTCCGGTTTGCGGCGAGTTTTCCGGTTTGTACGTGCATGTTCTTGGGTTGTGATGAACATAAGAGTTGTAGATCTTTGAATCTACTCTCAAACCCAACTGATTTCATAATTTTCCGATTTTCTAATGATTTGTTATGAATTTCGTACGGGTCGGGGCGCGACACATAGAAGGGGATATCTTCAAGCTAGTCTTCAGAGGGTTGATTCCCATGCCAGAGATGTCCTCATATCTTTTAAATAACCACTTGATTTTGACTATCTCCTCAATGCTTGCATCAAATACCAAAAAACAGTCATTCGCATGAAGCATATGGGTAACTTTAACATTCCCTCTCGAAAAGAAAACCCTCCTGAGGCCATATGTGGGGTCATTAAGCATAGCAAATAAAGACATCTGCACCAGCACAAACGAGAAGGGTGACAGCGGGTCCCCCTGTTGGATTCCCCGCCGGGGCGAAACTGGCCCAACAATTTGACCATTAATAATGAAAGCAAATCGAGGAGTAGTTATGCATTTCATTACCCAGTTAATCCATCGTCTCGGGAAACCCATGCTTCTCATGACCAGCTCTAGGAAATTCCAGGGAACAATTTGACCCATGCTTCTCATGAGCAGATATCAAGCTTAACTGCCATCAGAGGTTGCGTCCCGGGAGCCATCTCAACCGAATGCATGATCTCCTGTGCCAGTGCAATATTATCGAATATACTTCTACCTCCAACAAACGCCGATTGCTCTAAATCAATCACCACTGGTAGCACAGTTTTTAACCTGTTGATAAGAATAGTAGAAATAATTTTGTAAGATACATTACATAAACTAATAGGTCTAAAGTCCTTTATCTTTCAAGGGTTCTTGCATTTTGGAATCAGAGAGATGAAAGTCTCATTCCAAGTCCTCGGCAATTTAAGATGTCTGAATAAGTCTTCGACAATATCAAAAAGATCTGGTCCAACAACATTCCAGAATGTTTTGTAAAAATCCGCAGTGATGCCATCGGGCCCAGGACAACGGTTTGGTTCTAAGGAGCGGACAGCAGCAGTTATCTCATCCCTAGTAACCTCGGCAATAAGCATAGCCCTGTGATCCTCAGAGATAATAGGAAGACCCGCAACAGCTTCAGGTAGGTCAGTTCCATGATCCTCCCATAGAGCACCGTAGAACATGGCAAAAGCCTGCCCAATTTGACCAGTAGACGAGAGAATCTGACCCCCCTCATCAACTACTTCTTTTACTTTAGATCTATGACCATGAGCTCTCACAGATTCATGAAATAGGGTGGAATTCTCATCCCCATGTTCCAGCCATTTAATCCTGGAGTCCTGAGCCCGAGAGACGTCCTGTTGCCGGAGAATAGCTTCATACATGTTCTCCATAGATATGCTGATCCTCAATAGAGATTTCAGCTACCCCCTCCCTCTCATACAGATCAGATAAGCTCCCAGCAATAAGTTGAGTATGAGTGTTGGTGCAACGCCCTTCATCCTTACTCCATCTCTTCACCGTGTTCTTGAGCTCCAAAAGCCTTCCTTGAAAAACATAAGATTTGCTGCCCTCCCTACACCTAGTCCACACACGATGGACTAGGCTCTTGAAAGCCTCCGAGTGAAGCCATTTATTGCGAAGACGAAACATACTCGGCCTTGTTCGCTCCTCCATCTCCTTTATCGTCACAAGCAGGGGACAGTGGTCCGAGGCCAAATGCGGGAGGTGGCGCACCTCAGTCGTAGAGAAGGTTTCAAGCCATAACTGATTGCCTAACACCTTATCCAATCTTTCAAGAATCCTTTGTCTACCAAAACGCTGATTGCACCAAGTATAGGGATGGCCTACAAAACCCAGATCCACCAGATTATTTTGAGTAACAAACTCAAGGTAATCTGTGACCTATCTAGAATAATCAAACGGGCGACCTCCTCTTTTTTCGCACGACGAAGCAGCCACATTCAAGTCACCGATCACCAAATGAGGGAAGTTGACATCTGAGAGACAGGACACAGACTCCCAAAGTTCCCGTCTCTCGCGCGCACTCCTCACCGGATAGGTGACAGTAACAACCTACTGCCTGTCATCTTCCGAGGTGACAATGCCTTGCACCGACTGAGAGGAGGAGGAAAACGACACTAAACCATAGTCTTTTCTCCAGAGCACAAGAATTCCTCCTCTCCTATCATCGGCAGGGAGGAGGAAAACTTCAACATGCCCGCCCAACTTGCGACTGAAGTCTCCAAGTTGATCGACCTGCATCAAAACATCCAAAAGAAAAATGAATTGTAAGTGATTATCCCTTAACAAACGACGGAATGTAAACATGGCTCTCTTATGCCCGATGCCTCTACAATTCCATGAGAGCATCTTCATTAATGAACATGAGAAAAAGGCGGTTGCTCTCCGCCTAAGACCATGGGCTTCCCTTTTGTACGAAACAGAGGGGGCGATGGAATGAGCTTCATGTGGATCCTCCTCCTCCATGACGACGTCCGCCTTTGATGGCCTAGATTGTCCACCCAACGGCGATCTGGATCTTTCTCTAACCGGCGAACTCCCCTCCCCATCAGATGGCTGCCTCCCACGTCTTGCAGATGTGGCATGAACCAATTTAACAGCCTTTTTGTGAACCTCCTCTAAGTCCTGAAACATGGGACTGGAGTTTACTGTAGGATGAGCTGACTTACTGGAGGAGTGCACCATTGACATGGGACTGCCAATGCTGGATCCTCTTCCTTGCATACCCTGCTGGAGCTTATGAGACTCCCGGTCATGCACCTCCTTAACCTCTTCCACATTAGCAGTTAACATAGTCTCCTCCAAATCATAGGACATGGGCCTATACTCAACAGTGGGGAGATCTCGTTTGGCAGGCCCCCTGGGAAAAACAATGGGATTGGGCTTTCTTTCCCATGGAGAGGAGTCTGATGACTCACTTGAAGCTCCTTATTCAGAAGAGGAAGGAGAGAAGAATGTTTGAAAAGCTTAAAAGGAGGAAGCCTCGCAAGTCTGCCCTGGTGCTGGAGGAGCCGCGGGCGGAGGTGGTTGGTGTGGAGTTGAAGAATTGTGGAGTGGATGTAGAGACGGCGGCGAAGGAGGCGGTGCAAACTAAACCTTCCTATGCTGCAATGGTGGCTGGGACTCCGGCGCGCATTCGGTGGCTTTTTCGAGGGCTCCTCCCTCTCGACTTCTTCAATTTTATCATCACTACACTCATCAGTAAGTTCAACATTAATCTTATTATCAATTATCTTACCTGAATGAAGAACTATAACTGCTTTCGCTTTCTCATGTTGGCTTGGAAATTTGCCTGGAACATGAGTTCGTACAGCATCTACAAGCTGTCATACTTGAACTTTTAACTTTCCAAAAGATGTAGCCGCATTCTTCAATGCTGCTTCATGTTGAACAATTGTTGAATCCTATCGTTCCATCTTTGAGTCTATTTTCTGCATAAAAGCTAGCATAGTCGCTTCCAAATACGACTTATGATGCGAGTCAATCCGACTCAATCAACTGGACCAGCGCCCAGAAGATGACCCAAACTGGTTTAGCCTCTTTCCTAATTTGACTTGGACTTACCTAGTTCAAGGTAGAGTATTTAATTAAAATTTATTATTAGTCTTTTATATTTAATTGAGTTCTAGTTGATATTTGATTGTTAGGAGTTAATTAAGAGTCCTATTTGAGTTAGGAAGTTATTGTTAGAAGTTGAGTTTGAGTATAAAAGCCTTATTACTTGCTAATTAAGAAAGAGGGTTTTCTAGTTGGATTAGGACTCAGTCGAGGCCTCTATAAAAGGACCTCAGTAGCTAAGAATTCAGAAGCCATGAAAGAGAATTATGATGTGAGTTTACGAATAAAATAGAGTAGTTAAGTAGGATATCATAGGAGTAGAAGTAATATAGTTTCCATCAGAAATCCACTATCGATCCTCCTTCTTCCCCGCTGGTCATCTTCTCTGCAACCAACACCGTCTCCGCCCCATTGGTATTTCCCTCACCTCCATCTTCTCTCTCCCCACCACTTTTTCTCTCCTCCACGTCAGCGCCATGTCAGCATCCAGCGCCCAGTCACCTACCACGTCGTCGTCTTCTTCCTCCTCTTTCCTCTTTTCTCTCCCGTACCGCACCCGAGCACCTCACTGCTGTTCTCTCCTCTCCGGCCACCCCGCTGAACTCCCAAGCCTCCATCCTCTTCCCCGAGCCTCCACAACCTCAGCCAAACCCGCCATCTCCTCTGTTCCCTCTTCTCCGGCGATCTACCATCGTCTCCAACTTCACAGTCGCCACCGGCCACCCTTGTCCGTCCCCTATCTCACCCCCAAACCACCCTAAATCCCTCACCGATCTACCCCGGCCTCCTTCCCGACATCCTAAACCACTCCTTAGCCTCGTCATCGTCCCCGATGCCGATCCGCCTCTAAACCCATCGCCTGCCACACTAGATCTCGCCAATCTAGCCCTTCCGTGACCAATCCAATCCGGTGGATTTCTTCCCCACCGTCCTACGACCCTTCTTGCCAAGGTCCCGACCACCGCCGACGCCCCCGACGCTGGCGATCTACTCCGGTGAACCTCAGCCATCGGATCCACTCCGGTGAACCCTCAGCCAACTTCCCTGGTTGACTCAGTCAACCTGATTCAGCCACTTAATCAGGATCCAGCCCAATCCAATCCAGTCAACCTGATCTAGATCAACTCAGACTTGACCCAGTCAAGTCCTATCCCAATCAGGCTCAGCCAGATCTGAACCAGCACAAGCCAGATCAGCCAATTTGACTCAATCAAGTCCGATCAGACTCAATTCTGATCAATTGGAATAGTAGAGACCCGATACGAGAGGATTACGAGTAGACCGCTCATATCAACTTAACAGGTGGGTTAGACTGATTAGCAGAAGGCATACTAGTATTAACAGTATTTTTCCATGAAAAATTCGGATGCTCCCTCCAACCAGGATTGTAAGTATTTGCATGATGATCAAATCTCGGTCTCGGGTTATAAGTATTCATCAAATTAGCTTGCTCTTGCACATATTCAGGAAATTCACTCTCAGAAGGATACGAAGCAAACCTATGACCAACAATATTGCAAATTGAACAAACCTCAACCGGTTTTGCTTGTGTGGACATCATTGCATCGATCTTCTTGTTGAATGCTGCAATCTGCCTTGCCATGTCATCGTTCTGGTTTAGCTCATAGCTGCCTCTTGCCTTATTCCTCGTGTCTCTCTACTGCGAGTTGGATCCCAGCATCTCAAAAATTTCATATGCCTCTGGTGGTGTCTTTTTGAACATCGTTCCACCTGCAGCATTATCTGTCATAGTCTGATAAGAAAGATTTAGTTCATCATAAAAATATTGCATCTGATTTTCTAGAGACTAATTATGATGGGGACATTACATTAAAAGCATTTTAAATCTATCCCATGCTTCATGGAATGGTTCTCCATCAACTTGCTGAAATTTGGAATTTGCCTCCTCAAGTTGATAGTCATGACATGGGAATAAAATTTGCTGACAAACTTATTATAAATTGAATCCCAATTAGTGAGTGATCCAAGAGGCAATGATATCAACCATCTCTTAGCTTTATCCTTCAGGGTACAAGGAAAATATCGCATCCTCAGTTGATCTTCAGTAATGGCACATAGAGGAAAAGTCTGAATAGTAGCGTAATAATCTTTCATAAAAGTCAATGCATCTTCAGAAGGTAAACCATGAAATTCAAGAAGTATAGAAAAATGTAGATTTTTAAGTTCATAATTCCTAGCCTCTGCGGGTAATGCAATGCATGAAGGTGACGTAGAAATAGTAGGCCTCGCGTACTCCTCCAAAGGACGTGCATTGTTATTAAGCTCCATCTTATCTTGTTCCTCCTCTTGAACTCCTAGATCTCATGTGGACATGCTGTCTTTGTTAGATTTCTTCTTAGTCCCAATTTGATCTACTTTATCGTTCAAGGACAACAAGTTTTCTTTCCATGATTGGCGACCTTGCATTCACTACTAATAAACTCTAATCAAATCTCCGACAACGGCGCCAAAAATTTGATGAATAAATTTTATATCTCGCAAGTATATGAATCGGTGTGGTCAGCATAGCAGCAAGACGAGTATCGTACCCACAGAGATTTGTAAAGATTATTAGAGTAAAATGCTAAAGAACATAGAAGAAAGAAAATAAGAAAAGGAAAGTAAGAAATAAGAACTACCCAAAATAGAAGATATAATAACGAAATAAGAAAATGATAGAAATCTGATGGATGAAGACTAAGGTTCCGATTTCACCATAACATTCTCATTCTATGCATTGAATCAAAAAAACCTCAATTTAATTTCAAGGGTTTGTTCTTCCGGTATGATAATCCGTTCGGCCACGGTCTTCACCAAGTACCCTTAATTAACTCTTGCTAATGAACCCATAGCTAAGTGTCAATGAATCCATTAAGCTCTAAAGAACAATTATAATCCAAGAATTGTCTTAGCTTGAACCCGGCTTCGACATAAACTCATGCATTCAAAGATCCTGCAAGATTAGGGAATGAACTCTGGCCCAATTTCACATAAAACGATCTATAATACTTCTATTGTCCAGATAAATGTATTTAAGATCTCAGTTATAATAATGAATAAAACAAGTAATATAAATTGATTGAATAAGTATGATTCAATAACAAAGAATGATTCTGTTAGGCTACATCGGTACCTTAGAAAAGAAACTAACCACTCATGTTCATCATGAAGGCGACAAAAGTGTTCAAGGAAAAATAAAAAAAGAAAGGCGAAGAAAACAAAACCCTAACGCCGCTTCCTCTCCTCCAGATACTCCAGAAAAATCCTATTAGAAGTCCTCCAAAACCCCTATTTTCATAACCCTAAGTATCCTATTTATAGGCTCTAAAACTCTTGAACTCGGGTTAGATCTGCACCCATTATACGCTCGCGATCGATCTCACGGTCGACCGTCAACTGTGCAACTTTATTTGGAAAAGCGGCAGTCGATTTTCGCTTCGACCCTGAGAAGTCTTTTTCTTGACAGAGGCTCACGGTCGATCTCGTGGATGATGCGACGGTTGACCGTGAGTATATAAAGCGCGACGGTCGATCTCGCGGATGATGCGACGGTCGACCGTCACTATTCATTCAGCACTGCGCCAGTGGTTCTAAAAATACTGTAATTTCCTCTAAGAAACTCAGAATCACGAATCGTAAAAGTCTCTAGAAACTAGACTTCAAGAGATTTCCAATCATATATGACACATCATCTGATTCTTCATGAGAAAGTACAGTTTAATCTTCCAACATGACCCATGTAATCCTTTCAGCTTCTTTTAGCTCAAATTTCCTGTATATTCTAAACAACTATGTGACACAACATATAAGTGTCAAAATAGTACTAAAGAGGTTGATTAAGGCTGAAGAATTGAACAATTAAGATGGTTATAAGACTTTTCAGAGTGCACTTTCATGCACTCATCAAATTGAAATTTGGTAAATTATGCCTTGTCGATTTGTTTCACACCCGCGTGTGAACACACCGACCGTGTTTGTGTTAATGTTTTCATAGAACGGTTAGGTGAACCCGGGATCTGAAGATCCGGGCTTGGGCTTGTGTTCTAGCCCAAGTCTAGCTTTCTGTACAAAACAATCGATATTTTCGTGCTAAGAAGATCGATCATTTGGTGCCAGAAGGTCAAGTGCATCGTCATGAAGGATCGATCTTTCCTTCAAAAAAGATCGATCATTCATAAGTCGGTTCATCCGTCTGTAAAACAGACGCAATCCCCTTCTCTTTTCTCCTTTTGAAATCTGTCGTTCTTGAGCTCAGATCTGACGAGATTTTGAATGAGATTGAGGACGATTCTTAGCTTAGCGGCGGGGATTGAAGTTGCTCTAGTCTAGATAGGGATGCTATCTACTTGCTTTTCCAGTTTTTGAGAGTTTTGAGCTTGCCTGTGTTTGTTTTGAGTAGATCTTCATACATGCTTGTTGGTTTTCAATGCAAGTACAAGTTTTGGACTCATGGTCTTTCGTAATACCATATCGCAGGGTTTTGTGGGGTTTGGTAGAGTTTTCTGGGGGTATTTTCCTTCTCCGATTAGCCGGATAACCCATAGATATTGATCCTTCTTGAGAAAGGATCGATCTTTTTATCCCAAAATCACTCCAGTGGCATAAGGGATCAATCTTCTATTGGTAGATGATTGATCTTTTGAAAATATGCTCTCTGTTAGCTCTGGTGCATCAAATGATCGATCATTAGATCAAAGGATTTAATTATAATGTAAGATTAACTAAAGATATCATGATTTTAATAAGGCAAGGCGTCAGGAGTCACTTGGACTTAGGTTCTTCTTCTACCAACGGTTCATTCAATACTTAGTTAAGGGAATCACATCCCAATCACCTTAACCGGAAGATATGGAACTTTAAACCTATATATCAACATATAAATGTCTCCTCTTATGATTGACTCTTCCTTATTATAGTTCTAACTTCATCCTACCCAAACCTAGGAATATATGATACCGGCTGTCACTACAGGCAACATATAACAAAAGTTCATCAGGACAAAGCCCTAACCCTATCTTACCAGATCTCTAATAATGCACAATACCAACTCTTACAATCGGCAATGCATAGCAAAGATTTCACGAGATAAAGTAGGTAAACAATAGATATAACCATGGGATTACAAGATCATGAAAGAAGCATGACTAGATTCATAATATCATTCATCCACATAGAAATCCATAATCTTAAAATAATCCTTGAAGATTCAATACATAGAAAAGAGTTTAACAATAAAGATTAAAACTATGAACCATGATGAAGAAGAAACCCTAATCCTCGTTAGGTCATCCGTCCGTCGTGCCCGTGGCTTACTCGGCCATGGATGGAGATTTCTTCATCTTCTTCCTTGTTTTTTTCCCCTCCAAACTCTGCCAAAAAGCTCCCCTTAAATAGCCCTAAGTTGCCTATTTATAGCCTCCAAAAGTGTGCAACTCGGATTAGATCTCCACCCTTGATTTTTGCTCAGCCGCCGTATATGATCGATCATCATAGAGGAAGATGATCGATCATTTCATCCCGTAGAAGTGTCACGCCCCGATGATGATCGATCATCTTAAAGGGCATGATCATCTTGGTGGCTGGGATGTGTTTTTATCGGTTTTTGCCCGCGGGGCTTTGCATGTACGGGTTTTCTTGACCACTTTATACCTGGTACATATGATTAAGCATGTTAGCCCCCATAATGAGGGGTAGTGGTGAACTGGGAGAGTAATGAATCCCGGGATGTGTAGAATAAACGGGTTGGTCGCCCTACTGCTTTCCTTAGCCTCGCATGTTGGCGTGCGTCGAGGGCATATGATATGTTGTAGTGATAGCAGTGCTTGTCGGGGTTGCTTCTCGTTGCTGATTGTTTTCTGTGAGCTGGCTGGCAGTTGGTAGTGCTACCATTACAGCAGTTTCTTGGCTTATTTATCTGTTCACCACCCCGGGCTGGCAGGGTGCCGAGCCTAGACCATGCATATTATTATTATCCCATGTGTTGCATGCTTACTTGTCTTCCTTCGTGTATTCATAGCATGCATTTGATTGTGCATTAGATGTATAAGGTTAGGGCATGGCGATCTGTAGTATCGTCGTCCCGAGGGCTTGGAAGCTCGGATTTAGCCTTAGGACCAGGGCTGGGTAGATTGGTCCAGGGTTGGATGGTTGTGTTCAGTCGAATTCGATGATAGACCTAGATGACTTGAACACTTGTTGATCGAGATTTTAGAGGTCGTGTCAGCCTCGAGCCGGGTTTTGAAGTGTAGCCAGTGTCTGGTTCTCTTGTCTCTTGAGTAGAGGGTGTGCCTACACAGCGGTGTCGGTTCTCGTCTAGCAGTGCTAGTTTCCTGCTAGTGAGATGGCAGTCCTGGTTTCCTGCCTCACTGAGGGTGACCTAGTATGTGACCTATCACGCCCCGACCCAGAAAACCCATCCAGATCGAGGCGTGAACCACCTAAACCTGTTTACATCATCAATTGGCGCACAAGTATAGAACTGATATTAACTTAAACAATTTAATCCTCAAATTCATAAAAATTTTGACAGAATCCCCTTTGTAATTATAACACAGGAAACCTGTACATTTGATAATTTTATAACTAGGACAAAATGATCAATCAATACATTCCTCAAATATCTACATTAAAGAACGTTACAACATTTCTCCAATACAATTAAATTAAAGATCATACAATCATGTCCTCGAATACATCATGTTATACATCAATTTATACATCAATTTGTACATCATAAATTAAAGCTGAAAATTATCTGTTGACGAACTCCTCAACGCTCCAAGTCCTCGAAATACCGCGCCATCTTCTAAAGGAACACCTGAAAGAAGGAACTGCATCGACCTGCATCGCCGATGCAGCCCAGGTAGGGTGAGCAACAATGCCCAGTAGGGTTCTACTCTACGTCGCACAGAAAGGGAGGAAAACTGCAACTGCGTCGTTCTTCGCCTAAGCCTAAGATATGCCAAGGGGTCCCATAACCCCATCGATTCCCGAGGGCTCCTGTCCAGGTCCCACCCTCACCCAAGAACAAACGAGAGGAAACACAGACTGCGGGCTCCTGTCCAGGTACCACCCTGCCCAGTCATACCATCTCTCGCGGGGACACATATGTCAGGGACATTGACAACCACCCTTAGCGCTTGGCCTTGGAGATCCGACACGACCTCTACACCTCAAATACAATAATTTCCAACATGGTCGACTATCACAATAACCTCAAATGATATCAATTATGATCATTCGATGACAATCAAGTCCTAATCCTCAACTACCCCAAACCCCGGTCCTAGGGCTAGATCCGGGCTACCCGAGAACCCCGGATCGGCGATCGAATCCATCGCCTACCACCTAGCCTGGATGCCTCTAATGCAATCATCATGCATGAGTCTATTCAAACAACTAGGCCTAGGTGTCTCTACATGACATCTCATCAACCATGTCCGATTTAGCAGATACGATATAAAAGAGAGCTAAGCTATTTCAGTAATACCACGTTTCAATCCAAATTTCGGCATTACGACGACATGCACCACCATCAGCCAGAAATTGTACAATGGACACAGCCCCAGCCAATCAGTTAACAGGGCACCACTGACCCGCACAATATAAGAACTTCAACAAAATAAATAAAAACGGGCACCCCGCCTGCCCTAGGCTTAAGCATGATATAAGAATATACAATTTGCATAATTCGCACGAGAATACAAGAATTGAATGGAGAAATGCGTAAATGGCATTAAGGAATAGCGAAGCGAATAAATCCCAGATTTCATGGACGAAACTGGTAAGGCAAAGCCAGCGAAATCGGAATAGCAGAAATCCATGAAAAAAATGGGGAGCTAAGAGATCATCAGAAGCATACTTCCCACGGAGACAAGCTCACTAAACATGAGTAATATAACCCATCTTTCCAGTGATGCATGTTCTGTGATGGTTTATCCTGAAGGCGACATAATTGAAGTACTTAACATGATCTCATAAGGAGTATCTCAAGGGGGAAACACAAATGACATCAAGAGTAGCACTTAGCATTAATTACGGGAAAAACAGGCAAACCTGACATAAAAATAAATTGAACCTTCATCCACAATTTCAAACCATATAAACTCCTGCACTTGCAACGCTTGCCAATTAACATCTGAACCAACCGATCATACAAGGCCAAACTTGATAGAACTTTGGAAGGCCTAAGCTAAATCCGACGAGATACCAACTAAAAGGGAAAGAAGGGGAGTACAAAACCTACCATTGGCAGCCTAACCATTGGGCAGCATTTCAAAGAATACCTCAACTATAATCAGTTAATCCAGAAGAGATCCGGCAGGCCATCAGAGAACCCAAGCATCACACAGCAGGACAGCAAGGGCATTTCAGCTAGGGAAAAACAAAGCCTCATATGGTAAGGGGAAACAGAGCATGGCAGCAGGGGGAAAAACCAGCGTAGAAATCCAAACCATCGAGAACCTATCACATTTATCCAACAACCAGTCCCCAAAACATAGAACACGAGAGCTGAAGGATCGGCAGTTGATCCAAGAGAAAATCCGGCAACCTACAACAGAGAAGAGAACCAAGATCGTCCATCGATCAAACCAGCAACCCCCCGTCCAACCAACTTCACAAACCAAGGCCAGCAATTTGTCTAACCCTCCATCAAAGAACAGAGGTCACAAAGGCAATCAATGGCAGCAGAGAGAAACAGAGGAAAAACCCAAGCAACCATCCACAGCTACTAGCGAAGAGAAGAAGAAGACCTCACAGAGATCCTAGGCTAAACCCCGTTACCACTAGCAAATCCAAAACCGGACTTCATAAGATTCGAAGTGAAGAAGATCGGAAAAGGGGAAGAGCAGCGATCCAAATCCGCGCAAACCCAAAAGGGAAGGAAACCCAGGACAAGGGAAGAATCCAACGGACCCATCGGAGGATCTATGCATAGCATTTATCGGAAACACAGCAGAACAAAGAGCACTAAAACATCACCGAAAAGAAACAGAGCAAGAGTCGCCGGAAAATAGGGCAAGCATACAAATCCAAACCCGATGCAATCCTATGGCCTAATCTATGCTAGTAGAGTCTAAACCAGGTTTAGGCTAGAAACCCCACCTCTAAATCGCTTCTCCCTCTTCTTCTCCGGCCACGAGCACCGCCGGCGTGCGCCTCAGACTCCTCCAGTCGCGATCGCCATCACCATCGCCCAGCTCCTCACCAGCCGTCGTCGCCGCCGTCGCCAAGCTCCCCTCCAGCCGCCGTCCGGCCGCAGGACTCTTTCCTCTCTCTCCGATTGGCTGGGTCGCGCCGCCTCTCTCTCGATCTCTCTCTCAAACGCGGCTGAAGCTCTAACAGGAGAGAGAAGGGTTTAATAGGGTTTAACTTAATCAAGCGGTGATTAAGTCTGAAGACTAGTTGATCAACCAGATTTAATCACGGCCACTCAAATCTCGATCTTTCCGATCAAACTCAGATCCTCCGATCTGGGGTACTCTTAGTGATCTAACCAAGCACATACATCATTACAAGGCCGTGTGTGCGCTACGCGAGTGTGAAACCAACTCCGCCTAGGGTAATTTACCAAATTACCCATGGAGTGGCAGCGATCAGCGGGGATCGCAAAGCAAGGCCAACCGAGCCCAAAACCAACGGAACCAAACCCTTGACCCAAGCAATCAGACCGGGTTGGAGGTACGGCTCCTCACATGACCAGTTCGGTTGGAAGACCATGACTGAGGCCCCTCAGGGACACGCTGTGGGGTTATGGGGCCCCTGTGAACACCCAGGCTTTGCTTGAGGGCGACACTGTTGCGTCTCCCTCTTCCTTCTGTGAGTCATAGTATAGTTTCCCTACTGAGCTTAGTTGCTCATTCCTACCTGGGCTGCATTTTGCAGGTGCAGGCGTTAGCTCCTCTTCTGTGGCCCCTGCCAAGCAGGCGTTTGGTAGCGCGGTGGCGTCTGGCGATGTTTGAGAAGTGGTGATCTTTTTCAGCATGATCCTTTGTATAGTTAGCCTCCTACGGGAGTGTGTAAATGTTTGTACTTAATTTACCCTCTTCGAGGTTTTGTAGATTTGTAACATTTGGGTTTGTAATCTTATCTTGAGGTTTCTGTATCGCTTTAATTATAATGAGGGTGCTTTGCTTAGGGAAACCAGTAGATTAGAGGGAACCTTCACCAAAATTTTCCGCAGTTAGTTAGATTCCGATTTGCGTCCCCCGGCCCGGTTGGGCTTTCACGAGTCGGGGCGCGACAGTAGTTGTTCACCGGAAAGCTTGGCTTGGAGGACTCGCAAGTAGGTGGAGGATTTTTGGCGCAACAAGGGATGGAATCGCGACCATCATCGTCCGCCTAGTTGTTGTCAACCACGTGATGGTGGCATGGTACTACAAACTGATGGTGCACGTGGCAGTTTGGGGCTATGTATGCAGGCATTGGTGTGACATATTTGGAGGGTGGTCCGTCACCAAGTTGGATCATCATGGAGAAAGTGAACGTTGCTAGTATTGATGAGGCCAAATTGAGGGCAATTGTTCATGCACTAGAGTAAGCGAGGGTGTGATGTAGTAGGAGAGTGATTGTGGAGTCGGATTCACGGAGCGTGGTGAATTTTATCAACCGAAGAGAAGTGTGGTTACCGGAGCTGGAAGTTCTTATGAGGAAGGTATGGAACCTGGCTGTATCTCTTGGGGGAGTGATCTTCATGCATGTCCCACGGGAGTCAAACACCGTTACAGATGACCTTGCTCGCCGGGCTAGAGATGCTGTTGGCCATCAGAATGTAGTAGGAAATTCCTAGTATGTAGTAGGATGTTGTTAACCCAGCCGTTTAGGCTCAAATTCAGGAAAAAAAATCAGAACTTTAATGGCATTTGTGGTTTGTCAAAATAATAGCTCTCATTGCTATTACATTTTGTGGAATGAAGCAAGGTAGCCTAGGCGAACTTCAAATTATGGGTTCGTCCATGCACATCAATGTCGTTTGGAATCAGTTTTTCATACTATTAATTAGAACTTTAATGACATTTGTGGTTTGTCAAAACAATAGCTCTCATTGCTATTACATTTCCTTTGTGGAATGAAACAAGGTAGCCCAAGCGAACTTCAAATTATGGGTCCGTCCATCCACATCAATGTTGTTTGGAATCAGTTTTTCATACTATTAATTGGAACTTTAATGACATTTGTGGTTTGTCAAAACAATAGCTCTCATTGTTATTACATTTTGTGGAATGACTTCGATTGGGGTATTGGGGTACATGCCATGTGCATGCACACCCCTATGTGACTAACATCCAAGCCCTAGAGTGATGTTATTAGAGGGGAAAGTAGTGGCTTGGATGCTAGCCACATAGGTTGTGTACATGCACATGGCATGTACACAAATCTTTTTCCTTTGTGGAATGAAGCAAGGTAGGCATTTGTGATTTGTCAAAATAATAGCTCTCATTGCTATTACATTTTATGGAATGAGTTAAGGTAGCCCATGACCGACTTCAAATTCTGGATCCGCCCTCATGATAGCATCCTTATGTGGATATCCGGTACCGGTGCGTCACCGTAGCTGCGGCGGCTTTTGCCCATGCCGCCAGCACTTTCTTCATCCTCTCTTCGTCACTCCAAAGCAACGGATCAATCGGCGTGTCTTTATGCCGCCAAGTCCTGCGTGAAAGCATCGACAGCATATGCTTCAGTATGTGCATCAGTGGCCGACAAGGTGGGCAGTGCCAGAGGACCAAGAGCCATTACTTCAGAGCACAAATTCTCTCCTGGAGTACTCTTCTTGATTTGTTTTGGGGATTTTATAAAGAAATATTTAGGATGAACGAAACCGTACGTGATTAAAGAGATGCGGAGATATCACATTGGCGTGAGGAACATGCACTAATAGCTATAATATATATATATATAGTCCATCTCTACATCCAAATCAATGAGAAGAAAGGTAAAAGTAAAAGGTGCTGCAGAATACTCGTTACAGATTAATTACACAAAGTAATTAATTTGCTACTCATCTCATAAAACTAAAGACTCAGATCACTGATTAAATAGGAATCTAGAACCATGTAAACATCTCTGACAAGTTTCTTATAATTACAGTTAGCATATATATATAATAGCAGTTATAAAGGCGACTTAACATCAATTATTAATCTGACCCATCTAGTCATATCAGTTCTAGAATGCAATTTGATATTACACAGCTCTAATTAGCACAAAGGCTTTATTAAATTTTCCTAGGGCAAATTAATTAATTATACTAATGAAGATGGGGGGGGGGGGGGGACGTTCCCCTGTAGGAAAGCAGAAATCATGGTGAGTGCTCTCTCAGGCTGGTAACTTGGAACCTCATGCCCAGCTCCTCTTACTGTTACCAATGTCAACCCTTTGTATTTCTCCACATATCCACCAACCTACAACCATTGATATTAAGTAGTAAGTTAATTATATAAGTCATGATGTTCTTCATCAGTTCCATCTGTTAATTACCTGTGAATTATTAGAGTACCATGGGCGCCACGATTGCTCAACGGGCAGTCCAAGGATGCGAATGGATAACCGGGTTGCTGCAACCGGAACAACTGCGTCTACGTCGCCACTGCAAGAGAAGGAAAAAAAAAAGAAGTTCAGTGTGAGTATCTGCTATTAAATTTTCTTTACTGGAAATTATATAAGGTGGCTAGATCCTCCAATACTGGCCTGTATAACCACACATTTATGCCGCTCGCGATGACTTTCTCAATTACAGGATGCACAGTTTGAGGTCCATCTGTCCAGGGAAGGTGCCTGTATTAATTGCAGTCAATTGAAGAGAAAATAAGAGTGTGAGATATATCATGGGCATTCAACAAAAATTTAGCATTGTTGCAATAAGAACAACACTAAGCTTAATTATGCACAAGAAGTCATCAGTGATCAGTGCCTGCAGAAGCCCCAGCTGGTAAGATTCGCATGAAGTGCCCTTTGCACCTCAGGATTGTTCAGATAAGCAAGGGTATAGCTATTGGTGCATGGATCGAACTCCGCCGCCTGCTAATTGAACAAGGAAGCATTCAGGCACAAGAATTCGAGTTCGATCTTTGCTCAAACCCTTCTAGTATTTAGTAGCCAAACAAGATCGACTTCATAAGTATATATATTAGTAATTAAGCAGCAGGTGTACGTAAACTTACTGATGAATAACTGGACAATCTTGAACTTGAACCATTTGATGCATGGCAAATTGGCGCGTATATGTTGTATGGATCGACGTCTCCAACTTCATCGTTGGCCTTGTTCAAAACATCAATGCATCCCTCTGACAAACTCGGACTAGAAAAGTTGCACCTGCTTCTAATCTGAGCATACGTCTCGTCCGAGAACAAGGCATGGCTCCACAAGAAATCAATGACCGCTATGTCATTCAAAACCTTGTCAACATAAGCATTGCCAATCTACAATAGATGTGAAATTAATACAGTTATAATAACTCCGTAATCTTAAAGTACGTACTGCGCATGCAGTGTACGTAGAACAGATAAACTGCTTATATATATACTTACTGCGACACCGCGGAGATTGATGACAGTCTGGTTGGTTACTTTGTTCTGCTGGAGGATGGTATAGGCCAACTGAGGCCCGTAATGGCCGGCATAACTCTCTCCGGTTATGAACAAGTCGCGGTTCTTGTACTGTGGGAACCTCTCCAACCAATTGATCAGAAATGTATAAGAATCATCGGCTGTTCTCCTGTCTCCACTCAGATCATAGTCTGCAGTTGTGTTTGAATATGAGAATCCAACTCCTGCAGGAGATTCCAAGAACAGCACATTTGCCACTGTAACATAGAACTTGCAGTTAGTGCAATGAATCGTACTGCAGCTAGATACAATATAGTGATCCATTTGATCATGACTGTGTGTGCTAGAGTTTTCGATCTCACCATTGTTCCATGCATACATGTTTCTGTATAGAGTTTTCCCGTCGCTATTAACTCTGAATGGTCCTAGTTCTTCCATTGCACCATAGCCCAGAGAGGAGCAACCTGGGCCTATATATGTCACATAATACAAGGTATATTCAAGATTCATCAGCGAAGAGCAAATTAAAGTTTTTTTTTTCCCTAGCTACATACATAATTAATATTTATAAGTGGGCCGCGCCACCTTTTCTGTTGGTTTTCAATTTTCCTTTGGAAAAAAAAAACCATAGTTAAATTCCACTTAACAAAATAAAATTAATCATGGTTATTGTTATTCATTCATGAATTAACGACCAAATTATCCTTGATTAGTCGATTTATTTACTTTGGTCAAATTTGAATTTGATGGAAAGGAGAGATCACAAAAGGCATATATGGCTTTTAATCATAGTCAAATTCTAGTTCATTGAAGAAACAATAACCAGAATTAACCTTGATTAGATGATCTACTCTTGATTGATGGATTTATTTGCTTTCAGTCGAATTCAACTTTGTCGGAAAGGAAAATTACAATAAGGATATTAATTCATGTTTTATAATTTTTTTTTTCCTGTTTAATTCTCTCCCTTTGGAGGAAAATCTAATTCAGAGTGCTATTTGCAAAATAAAAAATCAATCAGAGAGGGGGCCCAATACAAATATCAATAAAGCACTCGTTTTTCTCAATATAAATCACTATTAGGTAGCTATTAGGTAGGGGGTACTCGCAAGCAAAAGGTTCATACGACTTTTTGTGATCAACACCGCATAATGATCAAAAAATAAAAATCCTAAAATCAACAAAAAAAAAAAAAAGGAAATCCACCAACGAATTCAATGTCTATGGTTTTTTTAAGTAGTTAATTCCTCCACTTTCTACGACCCTTCTCTTTTGACACTGAACTAGTTTTGGCTCCAAGGAAAGCAACTAATACCATGAAACCAATTACTAAATAGGAAAAGGAAAAAGATTTATGTACATGGGATGTATCCATGTACACAAATCTTTACCGTTGAATTGAACCGGGCACACATCCCAAAGTGTGCCCGGTTCAATCCAACGGATAGTGTTTTCGGTACATGATACATGCCATGTACCCAAAACACTACTCGTCTGATTAGTATTAAAGCTACATGATTTTTATAAACAAAACAACTGACTAACCTTTCTTTTTACTGCAGAAATTACACATGAAGTAAACGTGACACATGTCCGAAAGAGAAAGAACAAAAAAAAAAAAAAAAAAATTGAGACTTTTTATTGCACTGACCTCCATTGAGCCACAGGACTAAAGGTTTTGACGAAGGGTCGACAGAAGACTCCACAAAGTAATAGAACAGTGCTCTACCGGTTCTCGGGTCTACGGTCACGTAGCCGCCATACTGATCGAAGTCGACGCCGGTAGGCTGTCCTGGCAACTCAGTGATCTTGTCAGCCTGCATCAAACCTTCTTGAGAGGCAATGAAAGCCGGCGATAATTGCTTCTTGGCATCCAAATCAAGCCATGAATCATCATGAAGAGGTTTTGAAGGCCTCTTGGACTTGATGAACCTGCCTAGCTCATCTGCCTGTCTAGCATCATTGAGGGTGGGCAATGAGAAGAGGTAGGTGAGGAGAATGAAAGAAATAAGCCTATTCGCCATGTTTTTTTTATCTTGATTGCTTTGGCTGGATGGATGGCCGGGTGATGAAAGGTTTAAATAGGGATCAAGGGGGAGGAGGAATTCTTTGGTTACCAAGTTTTTTTTGTATTCTTTTTTTTGCAGCTTCCTAAATATGATCTTTCTTATTATAACTTTCTAAAAAAATAGGACAAGGCAATATTACGATATCTTATGCATATCCTATAATTATAAACAATACTTTCTGTTAGCCATAAAATCACACCAAGTCATGAAAACGATTGGCATGCATGTTATTTGATGGCAATTTCGTAACATTCACGAAATTGTCATGAAATCATCATCATCCTCAATTCCGATAGGGCTATAGTATTTTCGCCATCACGTCCACATACGATCTCGGAATTAGTTGATTTTTGGATCACTGGAAAAGCCCTTTCGGTGAGCTACAAGTTTTCTATTCATCAGTTTTTCTAATTCGGACGTTTGGTGTATCAAATATGCAATTGAAGCTTGGAAAGGAAAAACCGTAATTATCTAGGCGAAAATGATACATTTGCGTATTCTTTCGACGGACTCCATTTTCGTAAGCCTTCCTACCACCGGCCGATTGCCTTATTCCATTACGTAGAGTTAGTTTTTCGTCCATAACTTTGTCATTCGGAGTCCGATTTGGACGATTCTTGGACCGTTGGAAAGAGGACTCGAAAAGCCACGATCTGATGCCATGAGATAACACCAACAAAAATTTGAACAAAATCATCCAAGAATGAATTCGTCCATCACACGATACCGTCATGTAGCAAGAGTATTTTGCTCATGACTCGCTTCCGATATCCAAATGAGGTGATTTAGGTATCATTGGAAAGATAATTCAAAGATCTAAAACTCTCATTTTAAAAGTTTCACCAAATTCGGACTTTATCGTAGGAAAAGGTCGACAGAAAGGCTGCGGACACCATCATGTGGCAACTTCGTAAATATAATGAAATTGCCAAAACATCTCACCATGGAACGAAAAGAAAATAGATCGTGGGCTTAACTACTTAGCAGTTGAAGACATGAGACACATGGCGCGACGAGAGCAAACAAAGGAGGTCATGGGAGCAGTTACATTGCAGTTATTTTAAGGCTTATAAAAGCCAAGGAAGTGGCAACAAAGGAGGAGCCCCTACAACAACCATAAACCAAAGCATAGACTCTCTTATCAGCAAGCTTTGCCATTGCTTGTATCTTAGATTTATGTTTTTTGCAGGTCCACTCTGCATCCTTGTATCGCAGGTCCGCCCTGCATCTTTGTAACTTACTCGCACCTCCTTGCCAGTAAGTAAATACGTCGGAACCGTCCGCGGTGCCGTCCTAGCAATTAATATATTATATTATGTTTTAGACGGAGCTGATTTCGGTGCCGTCAGTGCGAATCTTTTGTCTTTGTTCCATTGCGATTAACTCACTTTTGTCCCATTTCTTTTCGCGACCTTAGCACCCTCTCTCGCTTTCGAGGAGGTTGGAGAACGCACATACCTGATCCATTACGATTTGTTGTTCGCCGAAAGCCAGTCAATTTCGCGCAAGACCATTTTTTGCACGCCCGGTGGGACCCAGTGTGCTAAGGAGGATTTATATGCAATTGAGATCAGGGCAATATGTATGGCAATGGCTGGACAAATGAATGGCCAAATGATTATTTTATGCCAACCCAAAAGAATCCTACGAATGAATTAAACTATGGCAAGAAGGTAGCATCAAATTACTCTAATACGGCGCATGTTTTGGCTCTTCATGCGGCAATTTAGCCATTTTTTTATATATTATTGCGTGAAATTAGGAGAGAAATTCATTCACCAATCGATCCTACGCCGATGAATGGCAATCGTGTAATATGCTGCTTTGATGAGATCAATTTTATTTCATTGTCAAAGACCTCGTCATGAACGAAAGAAAAATGTCCAGAAAAGAAATTGAAGATAGATATGGCCATGCATGATTCAATAGGCCAAAAATCTCCAAAAGTCAAGTTAGAGAAAGATAAAAAAACAATTAAGAATGATGAAGATATGGATGGTTGCGTGAACAAAAGAATAAATGATGACTTAGGGATGGATGGGTCTATGAACGAAAAGTTCTCAAGAGATTAGTTAGAGGTGGATAGTACAAGTGGACAAAAATGTCTAAGTGATAGTCTAGCAGCAGATGGGTTAACGAAATACAAGCGTCCCAAGAATGATGTGAATATGGTTATGATTAAGTTCATAGTGGAATGGGATGTTAGGCATAAAATCACACCAGGTCATGAAGACGATTGGGATGCATATTATTTGATGGCAATTTCGTAAGATTCATGAAATTGGCATGAAATCGTCATCATCCTCAATTCCGATATGGCTATAGTATTTTGGCCACAACGTTCACATACGACCTCGGAATTAGTTGATTTTTGGATCGTTGGAAAGCTCTTTCGGCGAGCTACAAGTTTCCTGTTCATGTGTTTTTCTAATTCGAACGTTTCATCCACATACAATAGAAGCTTGGAAGGGCAAAACCGTAATAATCTGGGCGAAAATGATATATTTGCCTTTCGCTTGTATTCTTTCATGGGCCTCCATTTTCATGGGGCTTCATATCTCCGGCGATTGCCTTATTTCATTACGTCGGGTTGGTTTTTCATCCATAGCTTTGTCATTCGGAGTCCGATTTGGATGATTATTGGACCGTTGGAAAGAGGAATCGAAAAGCCACGATCTGATGCCATGGGATAACACCAACAAAAATTTGAACAAAATCGTCCAAGAATAAATTCGTCCATCACACGATACCGTCATGTAGCAAGAGTATTTTGCTCATGACTCGCTTCCGATATCCAAATGAGGTGATTTAGGTATCATTGGAAAGATAATTCAAAGATCTAAAACTTTCATTTTAAAAGTTTCACCAAATTTGGAATTTATCGTAGGAAAAGGTCGACAGAAAGGCTGCGGACACCATCATGTGGCAACTTCTTAAATATAATGAAATTGCCAAAACATCTCACCATGGAACGAAAAGAAAATAGATCGTGGGCTTAACTACTTAGCAGTTGAAGACATGAGACACATGGCGCGACGAGAGCAAACAGAGGAGGTTATGGGAGCAGTTACATTGCAGTTATTTTAAAGCTTATAAAAGCCAAGGAAGTGGCGACAAAGGAGGAGCCCTGACAACAACCATAAACCAAAGCATAGACTCTCTTATCAGCAAGCTTTGGCATTGCTTGTGTCTTAGATTTATGGGTTTTGCAGGTCCGCCCTGTATCCTTGTATCGCAGGTCCACCTTGCATCTTTGTAACTTACTCGCACCTCCCTGCGAGTAAGTAAATTCGTCGGAACCGTCCGCGGTGCTGTCCTAGCAATTAATATATTATATTGTGTTTTAGACGGAGCCAATTTCGGTGTCGTCAGTGCGAATCTTTTGTCTTTGTTCCATTGCGATTAGCTCACTTTTGTCCCATTTCTTTTTGCGACGTTAGCACCCTCGTTTGCTTTCGTGGAGGTTGGAGAACACACGTCACTGATCCATCACGATTTGTTGTTCGTCAAAAGCCAATCAATTTTGCGCGCGAACACTTTCGTATCAGGATCCACTGTGTCCCTGAATCTTACGCGACAAGCCCAAAAAAAAAGGGTTAATTGGTGATATACCCACTTAGTGACCTTTTTCATCCCAAAACCCTATTAAAAATTTATTTGATAAAAACCCCATTAATGGGTTGGCTATCAGCCAACCTTAGGTGTCCAATCTGGATTGCCGACACGTGGCAATCCAGTCGGTCACCTAACCCAGTTAACCAGCCCTGCCCTCCATCGAAGCTTCATGCTTCTTCTCCGACGGCTCCTCAACCCGACCGCCTACTCCACCCGACCTTCAATGCTCTTCCCCGGCCGGATTGTCACCCCCGCCCGGCTGCTCCCGGGTGGAGGTGGTGGAGGTGGCCGAGTATTGGAAGGGAAGTGGGAGAGGGGGGTAGGCGGCAGCGACGACGACGGAGGACGAGGAGGAGGAGGATGGTGGCGGCGACGGCGACGGCGTCGCGCATCCGGTGGAGTATGGCGTAGAACTCATCCACTTCGCTGTCCGACACCGCACGCTCAGCCGCCACCTCTCGTCTTCTTCCTCTCGCGGCCGTCGGTGGGTACGCTCGTCGTCCTTCTCCTCTTTCCAGCCGTCTCCATCTCCAGCGGTGTTGAGGAGCCGGCGGAGGAGCTGGTGGAGGAGCCGGCGGAGGAGCCGGTGGAGGAGCCGGCGGAGGAGCCGGTGGGAGAAGGAGAAGCCGACGGGAGAAGGAGACCCGGTGGGAGAAGGAGAAGGGGGAAGCATTTGACTGCCACGTGTCGAAAAACAAAGATAGCCACCTAATGTTGGCTATCAGCCAACTAATAAGTGGGTTGGGTAGGGATCATCTTTCCGGGCAAAATAGTAACCCACCCCATTCCTTTCTTTTCCCGTGGGGCCCAACCCCCCAGGGGGATGGCGAGGTGGATGACGAGCTCTGCCTCGAGATCGGCTTCGTCGGCCTGTGAAGCGGTGGATCCCGGGGCCGGTCAAGGCTATCATGGTATCATGGGTTTCTTGACACACACTTGACTGTGATATCTTTGCTTATACTATATCCAGCACCATTAAATGGTTTACAAGAAATATTTCGTGAAGACTTATTACCATGCCACAAATATTAATGTGAATGATAAAAATGAGGATCACAGCACTTATGCATTCCATTTTTATCATTGCTGAAAATGAGAACCAAAAAGTCATGTATTCCATTTTTATCATTGATAAAAATGGGAATCACAGCACTCATGCTCCCATTTTAACATTGATAAAAATGGGAATTCCATTTTTATCATTGATAAAAATGAGAACTAAAAAGTCATGCATCCCATTTTTATCATTGAATAGGGAAAAATCGGCAAAAAAAGGAAAAGTTAGAAAAATATGAAAAATTATGGGAAAGTGAGAATGATAAATGAGAATAATAATATTTAAAAATGACAAAATGGATAAAAATGAAAAAATGTGGGTTATTATTCTCATTTTTATCATTCCGAGAAAGATAAAAATGAATTTTTATCATTCCGAGAATGAGAAAAATTCCAAGAATTTCATTTTTATCATTTCGAGAATATCATTTTTATCTTTGATAAAAATGGGAATCATAGTACTCATGCATCCCATTTTTATCATTGATAAAAAAAATAGGAAGCAAAAGTTCGTGCATTTCATTTTTATCATTGATAAAAATGGGAATCACAGCACTCATGCATCCCATTTTTATCATTGATGAAAATGAGAACAAAAAAATCATGCATTCCATTTTTATCATTGACAAAAATGACTTTAATCATTGATAAAAATGGGAATCACAACACTTATGCAATGGGATTCTCATTTTTATCAATGATTAAAATGGGAATCAAAAAGTCATGCATCCCATTTTTATCATTGATAAAAATGAGAATGCCATTTTTATCATTGATAAAAATCACCCCAACATGTGAGACGGGCATGACTTCTTTAGGGGACCATCTCTGACCACGCTGATGAGATTGTTTAGGGGCATCATGCCATTGCTCTTCACGGGATGGCTTCTCCAAGCGCCAACTCCAGCTCCATTCCTTGGGCCTTGCCCCGCCGACTTTCTCACCCACCCTCTTTGACTCTTTCCATCATTAGCTGTGGCAGCAACACTCCACAGCTAATAGTGTTACTACGGGGAGCGGCACCGACGAGTGGGAAACCAGCGAGTCATCCTCCGCCGCGATGTGCAGCGCCATCCTGGCGAGGTCGGCCCCGCGGCTGATGGCGATGCTCGTCGCCCCATCGATCGCCGAAATCCGCCGTATCTACTCAAAAAAACCCCTGCCTTGCCGCCTGGCAACAGTTTAATAGCACAAGCATGAGACTTTTAAAACTAAAGAAGAGAACGAAGGGGGAAAGATGATGGATGACCCTGGCATGGCGGGTGTCGACGCCGGCGGCTTCGAGGGCGTCGTGGAGGATGGATGGCGGAGGAGGAGGCCTTGGCTGGGAACGGTGGCTGCTGTAGCTGCAGACGAGGATGGAGGGAGGGGTGGTTCTGGTCCCATGGAAGAGCTTCAGAGGAGTGGAAGTGGGAGGTTTCCCTGGAGCATAGCAGCTAGCCATGGCTCCTTCTCAAGTAGTTAGTTCCTAATTCCAATGGCGGTAGCGTTGTCATATATAAATACACCAGTGGCCCATGTCACTTGCAGCCTAGCCACCCACTGGCTTTACCCTTCGTCAATGAAAGAGATGAGTCACCAGTAGTAACACCCGGTTCCCGCTCAACCTCCATAGTTGCCTCAGCAGAGAGCTTCTACGTTCCGTTTGGGTTTATTGGCCTAAAAACACTAAGCGCTGGGTTTAGTAGCTTACGAACACCCCGCCTGGTTATATGGGCAAAGACCATCTCTTATTTGGGCATGTGGCCCCTTAGCCCAAAAAAAAATCTAAGGGGTCCTTCGCATATTCTATTGAAATTTGTATAAACATTATAGTTTACATAGTTTAATTTCATCTATTTTCTTAAAATTAGCTATCTTTAAACTGTTTGGTTGTAGGGGGGATGGAGAGGGAAATTGAGTTATAGCTATACGTCACTCCCCCAATAAAATAGATATCAAGATATCACTCTCTGTTGTCTGGTTTTTGTCAGGAAAGCGAAGATGGGAAAATAAGTCTAAAGCATATGACAAAGAAATAAGAAAAGTAACTTACTCCTTCTAATATGACTAGACATGATCAAAAATGAGGAAGTGGTGGTAGATTGAAATCAAGGCTTCTCATTTTACACTATAGATCCTGCCATCCAAACACCAAAAATTGGACAAGTTTCCCTCCCATTTTCTTGTAACCAAATAGCCCCTAAAGTAAGTACTAATTAAGTCCTCATATTCAAGTTTTGCTAATCTATTGCTTTTTTTGTAGATAATGTGGCTAGTCGATTTGATCTTTTTTGTAACAATTTGGAATATAAAAAGTCTATTCTGTTGACATATTTTAATATTTGAATCGAAGTGTTATCACTTGACACCAAAACTTATTTTAAAAGTTTGACTTTCAGTACTTAAATACACCAACCTAGGGTGTTTTTAAGTCTACATAAATGGTTAAGAATAGTAATAGCAATCACAATAAATAAAGAGTATTTGCTTACACAAATATCCTTTAAAAACTTTCAAATTACACATTTACCTGCAAATCTTTCAAATGTCATACATATTCTCTGAAATCTTTACGTCTTGTACAACTAATCTGTCTATCAAATCTCATCATCTAAGAAGTTAAATTTGGAGGATCTACACGATATTGGAAAGTTTTAATTTGTGACTTCGATTATATTAGATCAAGTAGTTGATAGAATTTGACAGACTGATATTTGTGGCAAGGGATCTTATGGTATTTCCAAAACAGTCTAAAATGCCATAACAATAGTTGTGGAAAATTAAAATTCAGGAATTTTTACATATACACTCTTCTTAAATTACAAATGCACATTTACAATCTTTACCTTCACATGTGTACCCCTAAAAACATTGAGAAAATACTAAACATGCCCTTCCGTAAACTCCCGTCAAGTGTACTAACTAAACTATGGTTAAATCCTAACCAAGGTAAGTAATTTTACTGAAATGCCCATGATCACATAACCAGGGTGGTGATGTGCGTCCTTGTGGGCTTTGTGGTCATCGTGATGGTCGTCGGATACCTGATCGGGAGAGGGGTTTCAGGAAGCGTGTACAGAGTGGAGCTCTCCAGCGAGAATGTAGTGGTCGTGAAGCACATCTGGAGCAGCTCGCCGGACTCCTAACCATGGTAAGTAATTTTACTTAAATGCCTCTGATCACATAACCATGGTGGTGACGTGCGTCCTTGTGGGCTTTGTGGTCATCGTGATGGTCGTCAGATGCCTGATCGGGAGAGGGGTTTCAGGAAGCGTGAACAGAGTGGAGCTCTCCGGCGGGAATGTAGTGGCCGTGAAGCACATCTGGAGTAGCTCGGTGAACTCTGTAAGCTTCGGAAGCGACGCCGCGTCGGTGATGCTGGTGGAGAGCGGCAACGTGAGGGGTCACCATCGACGGCGTGGGAGTTCAAGGCTGAGGCGACGGCTCTGAGCGGAATCCGGCACATGAACGTGGTGAAGCTCTAGTGCAGCGTCACGTGCGAGGAGTGGAAGATGTTGGTGTACAAGTACTTGCCCAACGGAAGCATGTGGGAGTGGCTGCACACGTGCGAGGGGGGGAAGGCCGGTGGTTTAGGGTGGGACCAGTGGCTAGAGGTGGCGAGGGGGCTGCGAATGGCCAATCGTGCACCGGGACGTGAAATCAAGTAACATCATGCTGGATGAGAGGTTCAAGCCCAGGATCGCCGACTTCAGCTTGGCTATCATTTTGAACGATGGCGATGAGAAGGATGCGACCACCACCCATGTCATCGCCGGCACCCATGGGTAGTGCGGATGGAGCTAGTGACGGGGCGGCGGCCGATCGAGGTGGAGTACGGGAAGAACAAGGACATCGTCCACTGGGTGTCCGGAAAGTTTACGAGCCGGGAGGACGTGCTTGGCGTGGTGGACAGCTGGATACCGGAGTAGGCATGGGATGAGGTTGTGTGGGTGCTTTACATCACTGTGCTCTGCACTGCCCGGCTTCCGGTCATGCGCCCGACGATGAGGAAGGTGGTGAAGACGATGGAGGAGGTGTCCGTCGTGCTCTTGAAGGTGACGTTGGGGTTATTGGCGCCTTCTCTGTACGAGTTAAACCGATCGGAGCCGAGGTTGAAGGAGTTGCCGTAGTTGATGAAGATGAGGGCAAAATGGTCTTTTAACACAATAATATTAACATCGTTAGGAATATTCCCTCAATATTCTGTCTGCTAGTGACTGGAGGACATGGTTAATATTTTCTCAATGTTTTCAGGGGTACATACATGAAGGTAAAGATCGTAGGATTACATTTGTAATTTAAGAAGTTTTGAAATTCTCAAAAGTAAATATCCCATATATCTATTATATAAGGAAGA